>OY757907.1:64182369-64244869 GCA_963585895.1 Sepioteuthis lessoniana
ACACATATAAGCATAAGTATGCAATTCATTTAATTTAGAAAATAATTTTTACACTTTAGTTTGATGGAGTTTATAAAAATAATGTTTATATCAAAAATTAAAAAAAAAATGGATAAAATATTTTACATGTACACAGTGACATTCTGCTTAATTTTATAGCAGGAAAAGGATGATATATATAAATGATACAAATAATAACAAATTATTGACAAAACAAATACATATTTTTGTGGTAAATTTTGAATCTTTCTCCCCTTCTATAGAAATGGTTCTTTTAGACTTCCAGCAATACTTCCAATATGTTGTTGATAACGGTGTTACATGAGAAGTCCCGTTTCCATCCAACGCGTGTATCACTGGAGACAGCAGTTTTGGAACAAAACGCTGGAAATCACTTGCCAAACCGAGAACTTTACCCGACGTGTCAAAGGTCTTTCCATAGGATCTCGTTCTAAGAGCTCTCCTTTGATTCTTCTTCTTCTTCTTCTTCTTCTTCTTCTTCTTCTTCTTCTTCTTCTTCTTCTTCTTCTTCTTCTCACTTCGCTACCCTGAGACGAGAGCAGATAAACTCCTTGACCTTGTAAGCTTGGCGATTGCTTTCATCGCTAACGATCTTGAACATCTCATTCACGAGTACAAAGCAAACGCAGGAAGCGGAAATAACGAACAAAAGCAATATACTCTCTTTAAATACACGTTAATTATAAGAATTGAGTGATCTTTACTTCGTCGAGTAAAGAGATATTTAGAATAGTATCTATATCATATTTTCATTATATATATATATACATATATATACAAACTTTTATTTCATACTCACAGTATCGTATATATTTCTGTGTCTGCGCTGTCGTAACCTTTATATATATATATATATATATATATATATATATATGATAGAATAAGGTAGACATACAGTCAAGTGCGTCTATGTGATCGTCGGACCAAACACAAGTTCCGACGATCACGCAAACAAGAAACTGAAAGTTATCAAGCACCATTGACTCTATTTCTACGCTATCTTTATATATATATATATATATATATATATATATATATATATATATATATATATATATATATATATATGTTCTACTAATGATTCTGACTACATTGGTTTGTTTGGTTTTATGGCATATCAACCTTTAGAGGTTATTTAACGCCAAATCCATTTTTATGTAAATAATCTGTCCTATTGAAAACAGTTCAGTTTAGCATAAGTACACAGTTTAATTGTCAAAAACATTTCCATTTCAAACTATTCAAGCAGTTATATGTAATAATTCATTTAAGTGTAAATACAGTTTTAATGTCAAAAAACAGTTCTATTTGAAATAATTCAGTTAAGCATTAGCATGCAGTTTAAGTCTAAGTACGGTTTAATTGTCAAAAACGTTCCTATTTAAAGCTATTCAGTTTACTCAATTCATTTTAGTATAAGTATGCTATTAGTTCTATTTAACCCATAGATAAGACCCTATCAGGTGCTACCACTCCGGGCCAGAGTGGACCTGGGAGCGATGGCAATGAAGGGGTACTGCACATTCCCCAAAGCTCCAGAACTGCTGGAACCTCACCATCACATTGTTTAGTGTCATATTCAGGACACTCGTTAGTGGGGGTCTTACCCCTCTGCAGAGGTACAGTCAGTGTATTCTACAGCCCCAGCTGACTGGCAAGATTCTGACTACAGTAAATATAGCAAACTGTATGATATATATATATATATATATATATATATATATATTAAAATGAGTAGGTCCACGAAGGGATTCGTATTTTTTAGAAGTTGTTCATTTTGTTCTTATATATATGTTCTTATCTTGTTCTTATATATATGTTTCCAGCTTATTGCTTTCACCAGAGAACATATATGGCTCAAGGCCTTGTTAATGGAGTATTCAATGAGCCTTGAACTCACTCATGTTTGCAGTTTTAATGGTTTTCAGTTGGTTTCAGGTTTATATAGAGGTCATCCTCTCTTGTTTACCTTAGTCTGCTTTACCTCTCATTGATATTTAATATATTTTTAAACATATTTATGTTTTAAAACATATTTATCATCTTTTGCCATTCATCAGGTAGCCTGCGATTCCTTTCAAGTAAAATTCAGCTGGTTTTGAGCTCATGAAGTTTTCTACAAACGTTTTCCCCGGAACTTCTTGAGAAAACTTTTTGTCATTCAGTGCAAAGAAAAAAATGACAATCACATTGTGCAACGTCTGGTAAATATGTGGGATGGAATAGAAAAGACAAGTCTAAATCCAATATATTTTTTCTCCGTAATTCTTTCTTAATGTGGCCTTGTTTGATCATGTACGAGCATAACGTTTCTCTTATCTTTTTGGTGGGGGATTTTCTTTGAAGCCTTTTATGCTCATTTTTTTCTATTTTATTTTTTTAGTGGCGGCCGATTTTGGATTGGAATGTGTCAAGAACAAATACTCAAGTACTTTTGCGCAGATTGTATTCCAAGCATTGTCTTAAGACATGTTGATCGAGGTCTGCTAAGTATCTCAATCTGGGTTGATCTCTGAATGATTCACCGCCAGAACAAAACTTTAAAACCCAGTTTCAGACTTGGCGGTCAGTAATGATATTTTGGCTATAAAGGGCAAGACATTTTCTTAGGTGTTTCTGTAACATTTTTGCTATTCTTAAACTCTCACTACATTACATGCTAGACGGCAATTACACAAGAATGTTGCGAGCAATATTGAACAAGTCCTGGAGGCAACACCCCACAAGGCACCAGCTATACAGCCACCTGCCTCCCATCAGGAAAACTGTCAGAGTTAGACGAACCAGACATGCAGGTCACTGCTGGAGAAGCAGGGACGAGCTCATAATGGATGTACTACTATGAACCCCCACATATGGCTGGGCAAAAGCAGGACGACCAGCTCGAACATACATCCAGCAGGTATGTGAGGATACGGGATGCAGCCCTGAAGACCTGCCAGAGGCGATGAACGAGAGGGAGAAGTGGCGAGTGAGGGTCAAGGATATCCGTACCTGTAGCACGACATGACGATAACATTATATGCGTTATATACTGGAGCTCTGTCTTGATGAACAATGAGGAACACGTGTAAACAAAAATATAATCTTGTATTATTATTCTGTGATGTCGACACATGTGTGGAGCAGAAGTGAAATCAGCGAGAATCCACACATACAGAGGAGCTGTTGGGAGTTGAAGCAGCAGCGGGAATTGCTCCAGCCCAAAATTCTAGTGTAATATACTAGCAGATTTAATGCGGTCACAAGATAACATCAACAAAGTGGGTCACAGGAAAGAGAAGATAAAGGAGGATGATGAAGAATATAATTTATTGCCTATGGATAGAGTGACATATATTTCCTTTTGCAGATAAGATCAACAAATTACTGGAAAACAAAAATGGAAGTATGTAAGTTCCGATAACCAGCCAAAAAACAGAAAATACGTAAGGCTAAGATGATGTTCATACTTTCGCATGGGACTTGAAAAGACAATATAAGGTTTGTAATTTTGGACTGAAAGCAGAGATCCGCTGGTCGCTATGCGAAGGGGAGAGGTCTGTTGGTCTCTCAAGCGAAGGGACAGACCCACTGGTAATCAAGCAGACCTATCAGCTCCTCGCGTGTGTTCTCCAGACGTTGCACTACTTCATAATAAGGGTCTCCGCCACAGAAGAAAGATATGTGCAAACTCTCTCTGACTGTATTCCTACTTCACACACGTCGCCGTCGAAGAATAGAAATATAAATTATATGTTTATATATCTACGAGTTTTTCGTTGTTTGTATAGCAGTTCGATATACTCCACTAGAATTTATATAGTTTTCAAACTCCCACGTGACCCACACGCAATGCTTCTTTCCACTGGCTATGGTTACGCCCACGCTTCACTTCCTTGTCTTTCATTGGCCACAGTTCCCGGCCATGTATTGTCCCTTTTTCTTTGACTATTGTTTTAAGCCCACTTACTGCGTGTGTTCCGATAACCACTCTGTTGATTTACTTCACAGCCGAATGTATCTGTCAAAACACTCATAGAGTTCAACCACATTTGCAGTTCAAGGTCATATTCTGGTGCTCACTTTGTTGATTTTATCAACAGCCGGATGTATTTATCACAGCATCCGTCGGCCCACGACACATCTGCAGGTCACGGTGATATATTACACATGTTGAGTATACACTTTCAGTTTTTTCATTTCAAGGGCATGAGATCATAGATTAAATTATGATTAACACTCTTTCAATACCGACATAAGAATGACCGATGAAGGAACTCTTCAATCTGATAATTTCTGGTTGCGTTTAAAACTTTGAAAGTTTAAAATACTGAGAATTAATTTTTTATTGCGGACTTTTTGTCCTCATCTTGGTAGGTTTTTTTTTGTGTTTTTCTCACGACGTTTCGGTCAAATTTCACCTTTGGCCTTCTTCAGGTGATTAACCGCGAAGGATTCACAATAAAGACAATTACAAATTCGGTACTGACCCGACTATGGAAGGCCAGATAAGGAGAACAAATAATTGGATTTATGAGACCAAAAAATCCAACCTTGATCACCCTTCGGGCCCGTGGCGCAGGGGATAGAGGCATTGGGTCTCTATGGTTTGAGGTGAGCATTGTCAGAATATAGCTGTTTCAATTTTTACCCAAGCCAGCCAGAGGTTTACTTGGTCAAAAACGTGGTGGAAGGCAGTAATTACAGTTACAAGACCCAGCATTCCTATCCGAGGTTGCAGTTAATCACCTGGAGAGGGCCAGAGGTGAAATTTGGCCGAAATGTAGTTAAAAAAAACACAACCCCCCAAAAAACTACCGAGATGAGAACAAAAAGTCCGCAATAAAAAAATCAATTCTCAGATTAAGAAGCCTCATCTCAAAAGGATTCACAGTAAAGACAATTTAAAATGCTGAATTACTTCTTACTTTTAAAAAACAGAAATCATTTATGATTCAGTCTATTAGCTATTTTCTACAAAAACATAAAAAACTTCGAATATAGTTATAAGCAGTAACCCTGCTTGACCAAATGTAACCTCTTCTTTGAGCCAAAGGAATGTCATATGAACTTACTTGTCCATTAGAAGAAATTTCTCTCCAATCTTAAACAAGCAATCTCGACGCTTTACTTGCCACATCTCTGATAAGTGTTCGATTAAAAATCATCTCAATAAAGACATACTACTTGAAACTTCAATACGCCTGATTCTTATCGAACACAGCCGGATATTGTACAAGACAAACAGGAAAAAAAAAAGACTCGAAATACTTGAGGCCTTAATCATTAAATTAAAAATAAATAAAAAAGCAAACTCTCAAGAAGATCTTCTTTGGACAAGGACTGGTTGTATTGAATATATTCAACGATTAGAAATCCATTTTTTCTCATAATTGCTGAGTGTTGTCAATTTGACACTTTTTTGTTCAACATCGTCTTCGTTAGAATCGAAACTTGTACGATGTCAATTAACGCTTCAACAACCTGTGTCAACTTAGCATAAAAACGAATATATATAAGAAACTTGTTTGTAGCATTCTTTTAAATAGCTACTGATACAAGGTTAATGGAAAACTTGTTTAAATCCTATAAAAGAAAATTCTATCATTCTTCAAAATAGACTGAGAAAAAACTCGAAACCCCAATTTTTCGCGGAATTTCTACAGTTATTTGATTTGGATTGACGTTCCGTTATTATAAACAAGAAAAAAATCATACATTCTTCCTCATATATTCTCTATAAAGAACACACACACATACACACACACACACACACACACACACACACATATATATATATATATATATATATATGTGTGTGTGTGTGTACTAACCAAATTTTTTTGCCCCAAGCAGGATGCGACACAAGGTCAATTTTTCAACGGATATATAATTAAGAACTTTCCTTCTCCTTGAACAGTTGTCATACCAAGGTTAAAAACTTCAGTCCGCTCTGATTTTTTCCCGTTGCAAGGGAAGATTAGCCGAATACGTGCCTTTATCAAGGATATTAGCGCTATGTGAAATGCAAACAGCCTCGTCCTGGGTTTGAATTCAGGTCGCTGTTTCCATTTCTTACGACGATAAGATAACCATGATTCCATGTATATATATATATATATAAATATATATATTTAGTAAGAGAGAGAGAGAGAGAGAGAGAGATAGGAGGGAGAGAGAGGGAGGATTTTTAATAATTGCGCGGTCAAACACGATGTCAACTGCGTGCGATGAACGCTCTCATTCAAAATGTTCATAGAGGACATAAAACATTTCCCCTCATCTACGGCATGGTCGTATCAACATCAACGATAATGACCAAAGAAGGTCAAAAGTATTTGTACTCGTCTTAGAACATCAGAGATTTTTGACAATTATTAAAAAGCCTTTATCCTCAGATGCGTTATATCGTTCGCGAACATGAAAAGGTTAGTTTAAAGATTCAACTCTAAATCCTTGTTTGTCATCTTTAAAAAATATTCATACAAGAAAATATATCATCTTTAAAAAAAACGTTCTTACAAGAAAATCTGTCATCTTAAAAAATATTCATACGAGAAAATCTGTCATCTTGAAAAGACATTCATACGTGCTATTTTGAACAAAGCCTTGAAGCAACGTCCCTCAAAAGAGCAGCTGTACAGACACTTACCTTCACTCTCAAAAACCATTCCAGTAAGACGAATAAGACATACAGGACACTGCCGGAGAAGCAAGGAAAACTCAGAAGTGAGTTTCATCTACGGACCCCTACACATGGACACGTCAGTGTTAGCCGACCAGCAAAGACTTATATCAGCTCTGCACGGACATTGGATCTAGTTTCGAGGACCGACAAGAAGCTATGGATAATAGGGACGGATGGGAGGGAGAGAGATAAAGAGAGAAATAGAAAGAGAGAGAGAGAGAGAGAGAGTCAAGGAAATCCTGCTTGATGAAGAAGATGATTTTTGATGAAACTCTGGTTCGTGAAGGTACATCAGCAACCATGCTGAATACATAACTATGTGCATACAAATAAAAGTGGAAGGGAGTCCTCGTTGCCCATGGTTCCTAGCGTGCTGGACTGAGACATTGTTTTAAGCGAGTTTGAACTGCAGTCGTGCTATTACATTCACTTTCAGACAAATACTCTGGAGAAAATCATGAACTTTCTTATACCCCCTACTACAAGAAAATATTTGGCATTAAATAATCTCGAGGATTGATATGCCATTAAACTAAGAAACCGAAGCAAAAATAGAGAATTAAAGAAAATAAACATTGAAAGTATCATAATGACTGTTATCAAACACTTTGAAATAAATTAAATTTCGGCATTTAATAACCTACAAGGAATTGATATGCCGTTAAAAAATTAACTCTGCAAAAAAAAAAAAAAAAAAAAAAAGAATCAAATTTCGGCATTAGATAACTCACAAGAAGTTGATATGCCGTTAAACAAATAAACCAAACCAATCTTTATATCAAATGCATTTTTAAAAGCGCAATGTTCATAAGGTAGAACAAAAAAGGTCCAACAAAAATGTTATCAACAATGATTATTTACAGAAATTAACAACTGTTAAGAAATTAACAAATATTATTAATATATTACCGTACGATGTATATAACCCAAAGGGCTTTAAAGGATTAACTAGTTATTTTATGTTACCAGTTCGTTAGTCATGAGTACTTTGTACAAGTTATGTATAAAGCAGTGATCAGAGATAGAACTTTTAGCTTATAAAGGTTTCCCGCTAATCAAAATTCTGAGATGTAGGAAAACGGTTTGTGATGGTAATTGGAAAAATGTTGGCCAGTGAGTTCAACGGGCCAAAAGCGAGACAACAGAGAACAGCGTTTGCTGAACAAAGACCAGGGTCTCTTATTTTGGTGGCACACGGAGAGAATCAAATAAGAGTGTATGCCATTACTCAAGAAAAAAAAAATGCGAATTAATCAAAGAGACCCGTTCTGGAGCGAGAAATAAGAAAGAAGGGTTGGAAAGTCACCATTTATCATACAATGCAATTGGATCTGCTCTAAACTAGAAATTTCTTTCATAGACGGAATGAAAAAAAAAGTGGATAGAATATTTTAAGGAAGTCGCGGCAATAAATCATGGCTATCTTGAAAAATAAACGTTTAATTGTAAAAGTATTACATTAAGTACGCACTAAAGTGAAAAATGAAAGACAAGGAGGCACATTTAAAACTACCCTTAGCCAAATTCGATACAGTCCCTCAACATCAAGAACAAAGTCACCTATTAGAATGAATGAATCCTTTTTTAGCCCTTTGCCTGTCTCGATATCTTTCGCTTCTTTTTCTCTATATAATCCTTCCATTTTCTCTCCAATCTTTCCTCTGTCAATTAGATTGAAGCAGACAATAATTGTCTGATATATAAGGTATTATCATGTTTGCTTTCTTTCTTTCTTTCTTTCTTTCTTTCTTTCTTTCTTTCTTTGTCTATCATGTGTTCCTTTTCTTCCTTTTCTTTCCTAATAATAATAATAATAGAATGGTCCTTTATTTATTTGAGGTGATGATAGGGCGTAACATTCAAAGACTTGTGTTCATGTTTTATTCAGAGAAGAAGAAGAAGAAGAAGAAGAAAAAGAAGAAGAAGAAGAAGAAGAAGAAGAAATAATAATAATAAGATAATAATAATTGTAATAATAATTAACGAATAAGTGGGCAAGGTGATCCATTTGGAATTGTACAAGAAATTGAAGTTTGACCATTCAAACAAATGGTATATGCACCACCCAGAATCTGTCCTGGAGAATGAGACACATAAACTCCTCTGGGATTTTGAGATACTAAAGGATCATCCAGTCTTGCCCAGACAACCAAACCTTGTAATAATCAACAACAAAAAAAGAAAAGAAAAGAGAAGCTGCTGAATTGTGGACTTTGTTGTACCGGCTGACCACAGTAAAATTGAAAGAAAGCGAAAAGGAGCATAAGTACCTGGACATTGCTGGAGAATTGAAAAAAACTGTGGAATATGAAAGTGACAATTATACTAATCCTAATTGGTGCTCTTGGTGCAGTCACCAAAGGATTGGTACAGGCACAGGAGGATATGTAATTGTAATTGATACACCCACAACGATCCTCAAAGACTTGTTAAAGGGACTGGAAGAATTGTAAATCGGAGGACGAGCAGAGACCATTCAAACTATAGCATTGTTAAGATCGACTAGAATACTGAGAATAGTCCATGACACTTGAGAAGACTGTAATATAATTAAGGATAATATTTGATTACGTTTGATAATTATTTCATTTGTATTAATGAATTGTAATTTGGTTAGAAAACTTGGAATTGGGGTGGAAGTCGCATTCGACGGTACGGGCATTGGGTGCTTGGTGGTGGGCTTCCTTTTTTGAAGGTCAGTACTGGCATACATTCACATGTCATCACGCGTTTGTCTTATCATGAAATGGTTTTCTTTTGAACTTGGGGTTATAGACAGGATGTTTAAAGTAAGTGCATTTTGAGTTCAATGACAGCTGATTTCGTAGTCAGGTTTATGGAAACTTTTCAAAGATACGTGCACTTATTATGATGAGTTGATGAAATAATCAAGATACATTAATAATTATGAAAAGATATTTTTCAATTCAGTGGGAGTTCGGAGCCCTATTTAGGGAGGAGGAGGGATGAAGAAATTGAAGTTTGGTGTTTCATTTGTCAGCCGTCTAAGTGTCTGATTGCGTTTCTATGACACAACAGTAGATCTTTCACTCTATCTCTCTCGTGTTTCGATGACTGCTATGAAATCATCACTGTCAGAATAAACTCTTTAGTATTTAGTAGCAGCGAACCCGCCTCATATTTGAAGAGTATAACATCTATTAATATTCCAGAAGGTGCCGGGTCAGTGAAGCAGCATTACATTAGTTTATCTGGTCCTGTGGTGTTACACACTTCCTTTTTGGTGCCACGGTGTTACTTACTTTTTATGAGTTTCCACAACGTGTTGATTTGGTACCGTATCGTTATTAGACTTGCTGTCTCTCAGACTTCTGCAAAAAAAAACCACCAGTTAAAACCAGGTTGAAAAACTCGTAAGGAGTAAACGAGACGCATAAAATTCCCTTGGACTTTGAGATACAAAAAGATCACTTAATCCCTCACAGAAAACCAGATCTTGCGTTAATTAACGAGATGAAAAAAATGTCACCAAGTGGATTTTGCTGATCCAGAAGATCATAGACAGAAAATGAAAGAAATAAAAATGGTATACTAATACTTGGAGCTTGCCAGAGAGCTGAAAAAGCCATGAAAGATGAAAGTAAAGGTTATAGCTATTGTAATTGGTGCCCTTGGAACGATCTTCACAGGCCTGAAAAAGAGACTGGGGAACTGGAAGTCAGAGAAATAATCAAGACCATCCTGATCATAGCATTTTAAATAAATTAGAATACTTAGAAGAGTCCTTGAGACCTGAGGAAATTTGCTGTCACTCAGACTTCAGAGGAAAAATATTGGGAAGAAAAACAACTGCATGGATACTTCGAGCGACGAACTAAAGAAGTCGCTCATAAGATGACTTAGACGAGGCTACGAAAGGGAAACCTGAAGAGAAACTAAATCTATATTAATACTTGCATAAGATAATTCCGGAAAGATTCATTATGTCATCGCAAAAAACTGATTATATGAAGAAGAATAGCAAGTAATGGTTATGCTTTGATAGAAACGAAACAGTTAATTTTATAATCATCATCATATCGTGCTGGCAGCACGGATATCCCTGACCCTCTCTCGCCACTCCTCCCTATCGTTCATCGCCCTAGGTAGGTCTTCAGGACAACAACCTGTATCCTCACATAGCTGCTGAATGTACGTTCGTGCTGGTCGTCCTGCTTTTGCGCGGCCGTGTGTGGGGATCCATAAGAGTACATCTCTTATGAGTTCATCTCTGCTTCTCCAGCAATGTCCTGCATGTCTGGTTCACCTAACTTGAATAGTTTTCGTGATAGGGGGCAGGTGGCCGTACAGTTGGTGTCTTGTGGGGTGTTGCTGCCAGGACTTGTTGAGGATTGCACGCAGCATTCTTGTGTAATTGCCATCTAGTTTCTTCTCCAGCCGTTTTGTTAGCGTTTTGTAATTTTATAATAAGTGAATAAAACAAATTAGTACAAAGGAAATAATAGGGTTGGGAAAGTAATGATCAAGTAATTGGTCAGGATACTGAAGTTTGACACTAAAGACAAATGGTATATGCATAAACCAGAATCTGTTTAAGGAAAGTAAAGTAAAGTTGGTGACCGTAGTCGAGGGCGACCCGAAGGCTCCCTTTTCAATAGCTACTATCCCTGGATTGCTCCACTTTACTCTTGATACATACCTTATAATGCTGAGTTTTAAGCAAGGCAGCACCAAGTACTATTTTTTGACGACCAGAAATTGAACTCTGGTCTTTCAGGCCATTGGTAAACATTCTACCCACAAGACCAATGGGCACGGTAACTAAGTAAAGTTGGCGAGCTTAGTCTAGGGTGATCCTAAGACTCCCTTTTCAATAGCTACTACACCAAGGTGTAGGGGTGGGCGCTACTCCATTCCCAGGATTGCTTCACTTTACCCTTGATCCTCACCTTATAGTGCTGAGTGCTAAGCAAGGTAGCATCAATACCATTTTTTGAGTCTTTGGTATGACTCCATCTGGAGGTCTCCATTAGCGAACAAAACGTATAAAATCATCCGTTCAAGCGGACCATACAGGGAAAATAAAAGAAGGCGAAAAACTGGATAAATACGTGGATTTGTTAGAGTTATGAAAATATTGTGGAACATGAAGGTGACAGTGATACCAAATGTAATTGGAGCCGTTTGAACAGTCCCTTTGAACATTGAAAAGAAGCTGGTGGGACTGGAGGACAGAGGAAGGATCGAGATCATTTAGACAACAACAGTCAGCTAGGATACTAAGAAGAGTCTTGGATATCTGAAGAGACGTGTTATCATTCAGACTTCAATGAAAAACAACCGGTAAGAGTTGGTACGAAAGAAAATGAAGCAAACAAGAGCGAAAAGAATGTAAGACTAGATAGATTATCCAGATTCTAAAATTTGATTCTACTACCAAATGGTATGTGCACAAAACAGAATCCATCAGGGAGAATGAGACACACAATTCTTTGGAATTTTGAGATACAAACAGAACACATAATCCTGGTCAGAAGACCATACCTGGGAATAATTAACACCCCCCCAACAGAGAGAGAGAGAGAGAGTACCGGCTGAGTTGTGAGCTTTGCGTCCCGATGGACCACAGAGTGAAAATCAAAGCAAACGGATGGAGAGACAAGTACTTAGACCTAGCTAGAGAACTAAGAAACTTGAGGATGGCGGTGATACCAAGTGTGATTGGCGCGCTTGGAACGGTCCCCAAAAGTCAGATAAAGGAGCGAAAACAGTTGGAAATCAGAAGATGAACTGAGTCCATCAAAACAACAGCATTCCAAAGATCAGCCAGAATACTGAAAAGAGTCCTGGTGATATGAGGAGTGCTGTTGTCATTCAGAATCCAGTGAAAGACTAATAGCTAACGCTAGTGGAAAAACTCGCTAGGAATAATAATAATAATAATAATAATAATAATAAAGACACAACAAAATAGCAGATGTAGATTTCGTTGTGTGGTGATAAAGATGAAGAGATTAAATACATAAGCGAATGCAGTAAATTGGCGTAGAGAAAGTATAAGACCAGATACGACTGGGTGGACAAAGTGATCCACTGGGAATTGTGCAAGAAGTTTAAACTTGACCATGCAAACAAATGGTAAATGCACAACCCAGAATCCGTCTCTGGGATTTGGTATACAAACTGATCTTCTAATCATGGCCAGACAACCAGACCCAGTGACTGTCAACAATAACAACAACAACAACAAAAAAAAAAAAAGAAAACCTGCCAGATATTGGACTTTGCCGTTCCGGCTGACCACAAGGTAAAACTGAAAGAAAGCGAAAAGACCTTGCTAGCGAACTGAAAAAACTATGGAACATGAAAGTGACGGTGATACCAATTGTGATTGGCGCGCTCGGTATAGACACCAAAGGACTGGTATTGGGACTAGAGGACTTTTTAATAAGAGAACGAGTGGAGACCATCCAGACTACAGCATTGTTGAGGACGGCCAGAATATTGAGAAGAGTCCTGGAGACTTGAGGAGACTTGCTGTCACTCAATTTCCAATGGAAAACCATCTGCTAACGCTAGTGGGAAAACTCTCAAATTAATGAAATAATAATATAGGTATCCAATAAATAGGCTTTTGATGTGTTCAGGAAACAAGATTTGGAATCAAGGTATGTGAAAAATAGAACTTTTTTCAGAAATCATAATTGATAACAAGGTAATCCAAGTCGATACTATAGCATTTTGGTTCTAATGAGCCATTATCAGGTCTATGAGGGATGATATTAGTGATGTTAAATCAACAATGGGTGTGTAAAAAATGTAAAATATATAAAAAAGTGTAAAGAATATGTTGGGATGGACGAAGAACGTTGGACATGCTGGTAGTTATGATTTTTTTTCTTGTATATAGTTGGTTAGAAAAGTTCTGTTTTTGAAGGAATGGACAGTGATGAGTAGGCCTTTACATCTATGAACCATATTGATATCAACCGTATGAAATATCGGAGTGGAAGAATGGGTTTGGATCTTGTTAGTCAACATATTTTCCTGGATTACATACGTCTATAAAATAAACCTGTTTTGGTTACATTACACGACAGCATCTTGATCAGCCTATGAATTTTCAGCTGACCCTAGTATAAATTAATCATATCTTAGCAAAATCATTTAGATCGAGTGATACACTGAATTAACTAATATACGAATATGTACGATGTTTTGTAAAAGAAAATTTGAAGTACATTATTTTTATAATTATTGCATTGTGATTATTTTCAATTGGATTTTTTGTTAGAATTTTTGTGGAGGTGCATATTTTTTTGTCTGATTATGTGAATAAATATTTTGGAATGAAAATGTGTTCGGAACGCGTAAAAGACATCTCATACAGAGATGCTTCCATTATCCTACTGGAATCAATTCTAAAAAATAAATAAAAATTAAATTAATAATTATTTATAAAAGCCCAATATATTTTTTTATTATTTGCTTTGGGAAAAATCGACTATTCTTTCATTAAAGCATTGTTATTGAATATTGATAATGGAAAATGAAGTAAAAACCGCGCTTTTTGTCAAAACAGAGATAAAAAAAAAAACAGTGACAGTTTTTGTTCTTTATATTTTATGGTTAAAAGCAAAACATTGCTTTAACATAATTTCAAGAAAAATAAACTTGAAGCTTTTACTGATTTTGTTATTTTTTCATTAGTTCTACTCCGACGAGTGACAGTGGTATATTATCAAAATGAATAATAATTGGGTTTCTTTGAAAAAATGACACGAAAAATTATCCACTAATGAAACAAATTTAATAAAAAAATATTGTCAATAAAATATTGGTTAGTTTTACGGCTTGTCAATCTTTGTTGGGTTATTTAATGTTGAAGTCAGTCTTTTATTCAAGCAATTATATTGTTTCAAGCAACTAATTATAATGATTTGTAAACAATTATAGCTTCAAGTAACTATTCTTAATACAAATAATTAGCACACATTAGTATTTAAAATATTATTTTTAATAAGAATAATTACATGGTTTTGAATTACTATTTCGATTTAATGACAATAATAATCAGTTGTGAGCATACAGCTATATGTTTTGAAGCATAGCAATTTAATAAAAATAATTATAATAGATTTATATGATTTCAAGTATGTCAAGAAATGATACAGTCTAAAATAAGTAGAGATAAATATAACCTTTTCTACTGTAACCTTTTCTTCTAGTAATTATTAATAATTATTAATAATTCAAATAATTTGCACTCAGTTATATTATTTCAAGTATTCTTATCTAATACTATCAGCTTATACATAATTATAGGAATCTAGTTGGCTGGGGCGGTAGAATACACTAACTGTATCTCCACTGAGTGGTAAGACCCCGACAATGAGTATCCTGCTAATGACATTAAACCATCTAATGGTGAGGAGCTTTGGGGAATGCGGAGTACCCCTTTATTGCCAACGCTCTCAAGTTACCTCTAAACCGGAGTGATAGCACTTGATAGGCCTCTATCTATGGGCCAAATAGAATTATTTGATATTTAAACTGTATGCAAACAAATGAGTTATGCGAAACTGAATTGTTAGAAATAGAGCTGTTTCATTATTTAACCGTATGTAAACAAAGGACTAATATCTAATTGAATTGTCAGTGATACATCGAAAAACTTGGACCGATTCGATTGTGTGTAAACGAATGAGTTATGTTGAATAGAATTATTAGTTGTAAATAGCAACACTTGGAAATCTTTTGCTGTGGCTTAAATTGAAATATTGGTATTACATAGCAATACTTGAAATCATTGACTGTGTGCAAATGAATGAATAGCGTTCAGTAAAAAAATTAGTGTTAAATAGCAATACTTGTACCCACTTCACTTCAACAAATAAATGATTGATATTGAATGGTATTTAAATTGTTAGATAGGGATAATTGAAACTATTAAACTGTGTAAAACAATAGCAATAATAGTTCTCATTTAAAAACAAAATTATCAACAAACTATTCATTTACAAATATTTCTAGTTAAATGTATGCAAGCAAATGACTGATATTGAATTGTTACTTCAACATGGCAATACTTGAAACCATTTAACTGTGTACAAAAAATATGAGCTCAGCCTCATTTTCAAATATTATTGACAAAATGTGTTTACAAATATATATTTGATATACATGCATAAACCGGATTTGGCATTAAATAACGTACAATAGTTGATATACAATAACATCAAGCTAAATCATAATTATATGGTTTTAGATTAAATCTAGTAGATGATGATGATAATGAAAATGATGACTTTTGTGCCTACAATTATATAGTTTCAAGTGTACCCATCTAAAAAGTAAAGTTGGCGACTGTAGTCGAGGGTGACCCGAAAGCTCCCTTTTCAATAGCTACTACATTGAGGTGTAGGGAAAAACGCTACTCTATTACCCTTAATCCTTACCTTATAATGCTGAGTGTTAAGCAAGGAGGCATCAGGTACCATTTTTTGAATCTTTGGTATGACTCGACCAGGGATTGAACTCCGGTCTCCCGGGTCATAGGCAACACTCTACCCACTTGGCCAATGATCCGGTTGCACCCATCAGTAGAAATGATTTGTACTGAACTATAAAGTTTCAAGTATTTCAACTTATTATTCAGTTTCAAATAACTACTGATAATAATAATTCTTTGTAAATAATTATAGCTTCAAGTAACTATTATTAATGCGAATAATTTGCACACTTATATATGGTTTCAATTATTCTTATATAATATTAATAATTTTCAAATGAATTTATATGACCCATAAATGGGTCCTTCACTGCAGGTCAGAGAGAGCATGGTTGTAATAGCAAAGAAAAAGTGAGAGCACATTTCGCATAACTCATCACCGGTGCAGTTTAGTGTCATATCCAAGACATCAATTATTTTGTTGTGTGGGGGCTATTATTTCTTAGGGACGCAGCTGACGTTTTCTTAGCCTCGCCACTAACATGGAAGGAAATACAAACATCGTAGTGGATAGATACCATATTTTTCGCTGTATAAACACCCCCCCACACTCGTGCGCGCAAGCACACACACACACACACACGCACACACACACACACACACACACACACACACACACACACACACACATATATATATATATATATATATATATATACATGGGGTGTTACATGTGTATGTATCTGTGTGTGAAGAATAATTATTTAGGAATATACACACGTTTTCATATTCTATTTTTAGGGTTCTCACAAAAAATCAACTTTTTCCCGTTGAAATATACTCCTGCCATAATTATAGCTCCCTAAGACCAATCTTTCATGATCAACTCTGTGAAGAAGTCTTTGGAGAGTTACAGATGTCACTTATGTGACATAAAAATGGACAGCGTCGAACATATTGTCAGTATTTGCAAAAAACAAAAAAACAAAAAACAAAAAACAAAGACCCCCAAAACCCCCAAAACAAACAAAAAACAAAAACAAATAAAAAACAAAAACAATTCAAACGCCGTTATGACAAGCTACGTAAAAATCTCTACAGGTGACTGCCGAAAGCATACGCTATCCCATCGAAAGACAAGTGATACCAACATTAATCGAATACAGTTTTGGATGATGAGACGGTGAACATCAAGGACTTTCCATGGCAATCTAGCTGTGTTATTCATCATTGTCGACCTGATCTAATGCTTGCTAAGAAGGACACACAAGAGTATATCATCATTGATATTGCTGTCCCAAACGATCGCTGGGTGTTAATGAAAGAAAATTACGAATTATGTTGAACTTAAGTTTGGACTATGACTGATGTAGAATATCTGTGTTAGGGTTGTTACCATTGTAATGGGTTCTCTAGCAAAAATACCCAAGAGACTGAAGATGTTCCTAGGACAAATAGACTTTCCATATGACATTGGTTATCTCCAAAAGTCAGCATCACCGTCGCCAAGTCTTTGTATCTACTTCTCAGAGCTAAGAGAACTGCCGAAGTTAAGCCCTGATGTCACTCTAAGCTGTGTCGGTAGGTCTAAGGAGTTTAGAATACAACTTCGTCGCAATAATTCCCTAATTCAATCTGACTTGGAGTGGTAGTACCTGTTAGGATCCCATTTCTAGGTCAAAATTATTAATATTGGATAGGAATGTATGTAACTGTTTTCAAACAAATGGTTATTATCATTAAATTGAAAGTTACTTGAAACAATATAACTACTTGAAAAAAGGAAGTGAATTCGGTATTAAATAATTCAAGAAGGGTTGATATGACATAAACAGCAACCAACCAACCAACAAACTAAAAGTCAGCAATCCTTAAAAGTGCACATGTTTTGAGAAAAATAGTTCGCTTTTATAAATATCGACTGAATTAAGAAACAATATTAGCAGTTGTGATTAACACTTCGAAAATAATAATAATAATAATAATAATAATAATAATAATAATAATAATAATAATAATAATCATGCAGCAAATTAGCAAAGAAAGAGTATAAGACTATACTCGACTGGGTGGGCAAGGTGATCCAGTGGGAGATGTGCAAGAAATTAAAATTTGACCATACGAACAAATATATGCGCAAGCCAGCATCTGTCCTAGAAAATGAGTCACATAAACTCCTATGAGACTTTGACATATATATATATAAAAAAAAAGAGGAGAATTTGCAAAATTGTCGATTTTACTGTCCCGGCTGACCACTGAATAAAACTGAAAGAATGTGAAAAGAAGTATCAGTACCTCGACCTTGCTAGGGAATTGAAAAACTATCGAACATAGAGGTGACAATTATACCAATTGTGATTGGTGCTTTCGCTACAGTAACTAAAGGATTATTAAAGGGACTGGAGGACTTGGAAATTAGAGGATGAGTGGAGACCATCAAAAATACAGCATTATTGAGGACGGCCAGAATACTGAGAAGAGTCCTAGAGACTTGAGGAGACTTGCTGTCACTCAAACTCCAGTGAAAGACCATCACCTAAAACTGGTGAGAAAAGCTCTAATGAGTTAATAATAATATTAATAATTAAGGCGAAAGAGGACTTGCTAGCATTGAAGATAGCGTTGACGCATCTCTACAACGACTCGAAAACTGCATAGAAAAGCGCTGAGAAAGACTAATTACAGCCACCAGAAACAGTACTTACAACACTTGGACCAACGGAAATAACCAGAAAACAAAAATGAGAAGAAAAACAAACCTATGGACGTTTTAAGCGACTAACAAGTGACATTTCATACGAGAAAGGGAAACTTTAAGAGTGAAACTGAAGCTCTTCTAATAGCGTCACAAAACAATGCCATAAGGACCAATCATATCAAAGCAAGAATAGATAAGACGCAACAAATCAGCAGATGTCGGTTATAGAGACGAAATGATCGATCACGTAATAAACGAATGCAGCAAATTAGCTCAGAAAGTGTTTAAGACTAGGCACGAGTAGGTGGGCAAGGTGATCCAATGGGAATTGTGCAAGAAATTAAACTTTGACCATACGAACAAATGGTATATGCACAGTCCAGAATCTATTCTGGGAAAAGAGACGCACAAACTCATCTGGTATTTTGAGATACAAACGGATCTTCTACTCTCAGCTAGACGACCAGACCTAGTGATAATCAACAACAACAACAACAACAACAAAGACAGAGAGAAGCTGCCGAATTGTGGACTCTACTGTCACGGCTAACCAAAAAGTAAAATTGAAAGAAAGTGAAATGAAGGATAAATACCTCGACATTTCTAGGGAATTAAAAAACTATCGAAATGGAGAGTGACGATTATACCAATTGTAATTGGAGCTCTTGGTACAGTCACCAAAGGATTGATACAAGGACCGGAGTACTTGGAAATAAGTGAAAGAGTAGAGACCACCCAAACTATTGCATTATTGAGATTGGCCAGAATACTGAGAAGAGTCCTGGAGACTTGAGGAGATTTGCTGTCACTCAAACATCAGTGAAAGACCATCAGCAAATGCCAATGTGAAAACTATCAAGGAGTTAAATAATAATCATAGACAAAAGGACAAGGAAATTGATAACTATGCTCAAAGTCTTACACCTGAGAGATGACATAGACTAGTTGGTTGTATTTTATGTTATATCAATACTTGTGGGTTATTTAATGCCAAAACCTATATATATATATATATATATATGTGTGTGTGTGTGTGTAAGTGAATAGATTGAAAGTAACATTAACGAACCAGAGCTCATTTGTTTACACAAAGTTAAAAGTAAAGGACGATCACATTTTTTTGAAGTATGCCAAGTCTGCAGATCTTATACTTGAAATGCACTCCAGATTGAGGAAACAATAGAAAACTCGCACGGATCTGGGCCTGGTAAATATGGAGGATGCTGCACTCACAAAATCCTATGTTTCACCCCAAACATTTTGTTATCAAAGTATCGAGTCCAACTTCCAAATAATTTTTTAAACTGATACTGACTCATTCAGATGAACTTTACACATCGTTACTTTATTATATAAGTTGCTGTATGCGTTTCCCGTTGTGCTAATGCATTTGAAAAAAGTAAGAATCCATCTGTTCCTCCAAGTTACGAGTAACAATAAAAGCAGACTTGTCTCTTTAACCTTGGCATAACAAACTAAGAGAAGGAAAAGTGAATTCAAACCAGTTGTACACTGCTTAAAAATGACTTTGTGGCGAATCTAGCTCGAGGGAGAGGATTTGGGTAAATATTAGATGTGTTTAAAAAAATTGATTTCTTTTAGATATACAGGGTGTTTCGGGAAAATTGATGTCATTTTCTAATCTGATATGTTGACCAATTCGCATTCAAATGGTCTAATCTTTTAACAGCATGTGTAGAAAAATCCGAAAATTCTATTCTTCCTGTTTAGAAGCCTTTTATTTTTTTTTTGTAATATCTGAAATGAAAAAAAAAAAAGACACAAATAACTTTAAGTTGTTTCTGCACATGCTGTTAAGTTTTGAACGAGAATTGGTTATGTTATTAAATTACGAAATGATGTTAAATCTCTTGAAACACCATCTATCTATCTATCTATTGCCCCGTCGGCTGGAGCTGTAGAATATACCAACTGCATCTCTGCAGAGGGGTAAAACCCCACCAACGAGAGTCCAGTATATGATACTAAACAATATGATGGTGAGGTTGCAGTGATGCTGGAGCTTTGGATAATACAGAGTACCCCTTCATTACCATTGCTCCCAGGTCCACTCTGGGTCGAATAGTCAAATAGAATTAAAATGCATACTCATGCTAAACTAAATTACTTGAAGTAGAACTGTTTTGAAATTTAAACTTCATAATTATCCTAAACTGAATTGCTCGAAATAGAACTGTTTTGACATGCAAACTGCGTACTTATGCTAAACTGAAGTGTTTGAATTAAAACTGTTTGACTAAACTGAAGAGTTTGAAATAGAAAAGTTTTAAACAATTCAACTGTGCGCTTATGCTAAACGGAAGTGTTTAAAACACAACTATTGATTTATATGAAAATGAATTTGGTTGGTTGGTTGGTTTGTTGTTTGGGTTTTATGGCAAAAACATATTGTAGGTTATTTAACGTCAAATCCATTTTTATGCAACTAGTTCTATTTCAAACAATTCAGTTTAGCATTAGTACACAGTTTAATTGTCTAGAATATTTCTATTTTAAGCTATTCAGCTAATTCAGTTTAGTATAAGTACAGATTTTGTTTACACACAGTTAAATGTCAAAACAGTTCTATATTAAACAATTCAGTTTTGTGTAAGTAGAGTTTCAATGTCAAAAATAGTTCCATTTCAAACAATTCACTTTAGCATAAGCACGCAGTTTAAATGTAAGTACACGGTTTAATTACCAAAAACACTTCTATTTCAAACTAATCAGTTTAGTCAAACAGTTCTAACTCAAACAATTCAGTTTAGCTCAAGTATGCAGTTAGTTATATTTAACCCATAGATAGGGCCCTATTAGGTGTTACCATTCCCGGCCAGAGTGGACCTGCGAGCAATGGCAATGAAGGGGTGCTCTGTATTGCCCAAAGCTCTGGCGCTACGGGAACCTCGCCATCAGATTATTTAGTGTCATATCCAGGACTCTCATGGGGAGGGGGGCTTATTCTACAACCCCAGCCGATCGGGTAAATTGATTTGGCATTAAATATCCTACAAAGGTTGATATGCCATAAAAAATCCAAACAAACCATATCTATCTATCTATCTATCTATCTATCTATCTATCTATCTATCTATCTATCTATTGCTCTGCAAGCTTCTTAATTCAAATCTAAATATTTTAAAACAAGAAATATTTAAGACTTCATCCTCGACATTTAAAAAAAAGGAAACACAATTCAATCATGAAATGAAGTCTGTATTGTATTTATTTGAATATTGTATAAATGAAACTGTCGGCGATATATTCTGTGTATTACTTTTATTTATCTACTTATCAAGAAGATATGACATGGAAGTTCACATCTACCAGGGGAAATTAATTAAGACATTAATATTTGTATTTGATTGACTTTTAATTAGTTATGCAAACCCATGGTCCTTGAACTTAATAAAAATGCAATGAATAAATTAAAAATTAGAATAAAATGATTGCAGATGATTGCGCCCTTTGCCCAACAAGACGTGACATTTAAAAGCTCAAATTAGAAATGTATTAGTCTTATAATGATGATCATATTCCCACTTTCTATTTCTTCTCAATATAAACACCTCACCTTCTTCTTCTTCTTCTTCTTCTTCTAAGTATCTTATCGCTCTCCTCCTCCTCCTCATCGTCACACGCGTCTAATTTAAGGCAATATTTGTGATCTTTTTGTAGACAAAAACTGAATCGATGGTTACTGAATCAAAGTTACTCATTTTTTTTATAGATTCAAACTGCTTCTGCTTCATGTAAATATCGCATCACTTTTCTCCTTCTCATCTTTATGCTTTTTACTCCTCTTCTGTCATATCAACGTCTCTATCACTTTTCTCATCCACTTAATCTTCCCACTTGTCAATTCTTTCCCTTTCTCCACGTAAGCATCTCATCACCCTCCTCTTTTTCATACTTCTTACTTCCACACTTTCTTCTCACTACTAACGTTTTTGTGTGACCAACTCTGATATTACATTACGGCAATTCGTCGAGATAATACTATAAGAAAAGTAATTTCACTTGTTCGTCCCTAAATGCTTAATAAACGGTAGTGGTAGTAGCAACTATAGGAAAAAGGATGTTTTGTAGCAAAAAACTTGCTCTATTCAACTGTGTAATTTAGCTTTACCTAAACTTAGTTGAGATATGTCACACATGTTGTAGTGTCTGTAGAAATAAGTTGGAGGCTTTTTTAGGAGTGCTCCACGTATTTCGCGCATTATTCTATCCTTCAAAACATCTGAGGTTCACTGATAAAGGTTTCCTGGCTACAAGTAGAATGTTACTTATTCCGATCTCATCTTATTCTCAATATCAAGGAAAAAAATAATTTTAGTTGTGCTATGGTTTTAAGTAGAGCATTTAAAAAAAATTGATATCATTTGAAATGTACACGGTGTGTCAGAAAAATCGATATCATTTCGTAATCTGCCGTAAAAACAAGTCAAAACTTTGAGCTTTAAAAAAATGAATAAATAAATAATTAAATAAACAAATAAATAAATAAATAAAAACCAAAAAAATTACGAAAGAAAAAATAAAAACGAAAAACAACTTCCACAAATAAAAAAATTAAGAATTTGAGTTTTTTTCTATACATGCTGCTACAATATTGGTTTGACTTGGTTTCTTTGTTTTAATGGAATATCAACCTTCGTGGGTCATTTAAAGCTAAAGCCATCATTATACAAAAACAGTAGTGGTACAATTTAACCAATAGCTAAGGGTGATAAAAGCGTTTACAACTTTTCCAAGAATAATAATAAGAAAATGAACGAAAGAGTACGAGTGGAGTTTGAACTTGCTTACTACGAGTTCGTGGTCCAGCACTTTAGCTATGACATCACGGAGACTGTTACAATCTGTAATCGATTGAATCAGAATTGGTCTAAGTTATTAGATTACGAAATGATGTAAATGTTTCAGCAACACACAGAATCTATTTCGGAATATTATTTTAAAAATTAGAATCTCTATTGTTGGAGGCTTTGAGTACATTGTAAAGAGGTAATACACTTCAAAAATGGGGTCCAGGATATGAAACTTAATTACATCATATTATGAGGCTCCAGTTCAAGAAATCTGGGGTGTGTTGTGTCACTTCTTCATTGCCATTACTCCCGGGTTCCCTCTATCTTGGAGTGGTAGTGTCTGTTAAGATCCAGTCCATAGGTCAAATAGTTCTAAAATTATTTTTATCAGATAAGAATACTTGGTTCCAGATAACTGTGTGCAAAGTATTTGTGTTAAGAATGGTTACTTGAAGCTATAATTGTTTACTAAGGATTCTTATCAGTTACGTAAAATATATAACCGTGTGAAAACATTATCATTAAATAGTATTATTGATGTTAGTAAAGTTGGCGACCTTAGTCGAGGGTCACCCGAAGCCTCGCTTTACCCTTAATCCTTACCTTATGATATTTACCAACCCCTCCGCACGGGCAGGATATGACACAAGGTCAGATATTTTAAGCGAAGTTTAACAGGTTTGAATTCAGAGTTTTCCTTCTCCTAGACTAGTTGCCTCACCAAGGCTGAAGAACCTAGTCTGCCCTACAATTTACCCATAGCTGGGGGGAGAATAATTGGATTCATACCTTTCCCAAGGGTATTAGAGCTATGTGAAATGCAACCAACCTTACCTTATAATGCTGAGTGTTAAGCAGGGTGGTATCAAGTACCATTTTTTCAGTCTTTGGTATGACCTGACCTGGGATTGAAACCCTGTCTACCAGACCATTGGCGAACACTCTATTCATCAGGTCAAAAGTGGAGTAATCCAGGGAAAGGAGTAGCGTCCTCCTCTACACCTCGGAGTAGTAGCTATTGAAAAGGGAGCTATTGAAAAGGGAGCCTTCTGGTCGCCTTCGACTACGGTCGCCAACTTTACTTTTTTTACGAAAACTTGAAACCTTAGAATTGCAAATTATTAGTGTTTGATAAGAATACTTGATACCATATAATTGCATAAATTATTTTTATTAAGAATAGTTACTAGAAGCTATAATTGCTTACTTAAGATTATTATACGCTACTTGGAATCACATAACTGTGCTTAAATAAATGACTATTAATAAATAGAAAGAATTGCTTGAAACCATATAATTATTAGTATTAGATAGAAATACTTGAAACCATATAATTGTGTGAAAATTATTTATATTAAATAAGAATATAACCACGTGATTCATTTAAAAATTAATTGCATTCGATCATTGAGTGTGAAAAAACTCATTAAAATCAAGTAGCAAAAATGTAAATATAAATATACAATGAATGTGATTCCTAACGTCTATGCGTAAAATAACCCTAGACAAGTTGACATGCCGTTAAAATCAATAATCAAAAAATTACATAATTACACATGACTAGTTCTGATAAAGAAATGTATCAAGACGGATGTTTTCGATCTTTATTTTGAAATTTAAAATCTAAAGGAAAACGTGAGAAGAGCAACTCATAATGAAGGGATAATGTCTAGATCTCTAGATGACTGTCTAGTCAAAGTCTAAAGCAGGCAAATCAACGCTCTATGTTTAAAAACCAACAATATTGATACTTTTTGACGAAGTTTGTTGGAAGTGACTCTGTATTTTGCATGTGCATCGATTTGTACCCTCACCAGACCTAATTGTTGGCGATATTTTCTTGTTTCCTAAACTTAGAATTCATATCAAGTGTAAAATCTGAGTATTTGGAAAGAAATACAACGGCATAAGTGAGCTTCGAACAATGGAGAACTCAATGGAAGTAGCATGTTGAATGCCATGAATACTATAATGAAGAAAATTAATGTTTAATATAGTGTTCACTGAAGTCTTTGTTAAATACGACTTCAATCCTGACATTCTTTGAATGCACCTCGTTTTTTTAAACTTGGAAAGAAATAATAAATATAATAATAATAATTATTATTTTAATAATATTATGGATCTAGAAAACTACTCGAGACAAAAATCTCTCGCGGAAACCTTATCAAAGGAATGAATACTTGGGCTGTACCACTCGTTAGATATTCTGGATCCTTTTTCAAATGGACCTGAGACGACGTTGACAGACTATATGTTTCAAGAAAAGAGGAAGGAAGAGGATTTGCTAGCATTGAAGACAGTGTTGACGCATCGATACAACGGCTCGAAGACTATATACAAAAACACGATGGAGGACTCATTACAACCATCAGAAACGATAATGATAACACGATGGACAACAGAATGACAATAACTTGGAAACAAAAATGGGAAGGAAAGCAACTCTATGGACGTTTAAAAATCCAGTGAAAAACTATCAGCTAACGCTGATGTGAAAAACTCTAATAAGGATCAACTATGTTAAAGCGTGCCCATTGGCCTTGTGAGTAGAGTATTCACAAATATCCTGGGAGACCGGGGTTCAATCTAAGGTTTAGTCATACCAAAGACTCAGAAAATGGCAATTGATTCTTCTCAACATTGTGAGGTTTGTATCAAGGGTAAAGTGAAGCAATCCAGGGATAGGAGTTGCGTCCTCCCTTACACATCGGTGTAGTATGTAATGAAAAGGGAGCCTTCAGGTCACCTAGACTACGGTCGCTAACTTTTTTTAACGTTAAAGTGAAAAAAGATAGAACACAATTGAATAACAAGTGTGGGTTATGTGGTGATAGAGACGAAACGATTAATCACCTAATAAAAGAATGCAGCAAACTAGCGTAAAAAGAATATAAGACAAAACAAGACTGGGTTGGGAAAGTGATCCACAGAGAGTTAGACAAGAAATTGAAATTTAACTATACGTACAAATGTTTTCTGCACAACCCAGAACCCGTCCAGGAGAATGAGACACTCAAAATTACGTCAAAGGAAAAATTGATAAAACGTAAAAGAATAGTAAGCGTTGGTTATGTACTGACGAAACGGTTAATCACATAATAAGCAAATACAGGAAACAGGCACCAAAGGAATACAAAACTAGACAGCGGCGTAGGAAAGGGATCCCCTAGGAATTGTACAAAAGATTAAAATTTGGCTATACTACAATACTACCAAATGGTGTATGCACAAGCCAGAACGTGTCCAAGAAAATGAAAAGTATAAAATTCTCTGGAATTTTGAAATACAAGCAGAACACCTTATCACAGCCAGAAGACCTGAACTAGTGATAATCAACAAGAAAAGGAAATCTTTTTATCTAGAAGATTTTGCTATTCAAACGAACTAAAGAGTGAAAGTAAAAAAAATGCAAAAAGATAGAAAAATACTTAGATCTTGCTAGAGAGCTGAAAAAATGTGGAATATATTAGTGACGATGATCCTAATTTTAGTTAGTTCTATTTGGAAGGTGAGGAAAAGTGATAGAGATCCTGGAGACCAGAGGAGACTTACTATCACACAGGCTTCAGAGAAAAATACATATTACAGCAAGAGTGAAAAACTCTGATCGAGTTATAATTATAATAATTGAAAATACTTTAACTAAAAAAGAAATAAATCAGTATTGCTGTAGTGAGTAAAAACAGGGCAAAAATTGGGTACAGGAGCAACTGAGAAAGTGAGAAACATAGGTTTATTTTTTTCTTTTATTGGACGTTTGCTAATAGCCCTTCTCTGACGGTTTGAGTTATTGCCATGAAAAGCAACTGGAATTAACGTGAAAGGTATACGAATCAAAATTGATTATGACAAGCAATAAAAGAAAATCGAGATAATATTACAACTGGTTCATTAAAGGCTTTAGCCAGACAGTCAAAATCATTGAATGAAAAGAAATTACAAGGAAAACATTAATAATGGTTGATAATGCTTCATCAATCGGTGTTACATTACTAAAATACAAGACAGACCCGTTATTTCTTTTGTTACGAAAAGTTTATTAACTGACTGTAACATTTCATAGCAATCTGCCATCAAAACATGAGAGAAAGATAGGATTTACTTGTATCATAGAAACGCTATCAGATTCATGGGTGGTGGACAACCAAAATATCTGACTTCGCCCCTCTCGTCCTTTCGCCTCCAGAGGGCTTGAATCACTGAACTCATCCGACTGCCTCCAACCCTCAACTCTGAGCTGTTCCAACTGAACTAACTTCGCAAAATCTCCTGCTTATATTGTATATTAATCATTTTATTAATCAATGATAATAAGAACAAGTGTCATTAAAAACTTTCCATATAAGATTGCTAAATCAGCCGTTATTGAATTCAAAATGTGTTTATTTTAAACATCCGACCTCTTCGCTAATTTCAAAACAGAACTTTTGTTATGAAATCAATATGCATACATGGAGGCGTTCGTAGTGTAACGATTATCGATGTTGGAAATGGATTCGGTGACCCACATGCATATTCTAAAGAAGGTTGTCTGTATTTTCACGGCGCTTATACACTTTGGAAAAACATGAATCCAACTATTTTCCCAGCGATGGATAATTAGTAAGGTAAACCGTGTTATTCAACCTTCGTAAGGCAACCAATCGAAAAGAAGAAAAACTCAAAATAAAATCAGTTATACTCCACTTATAAATCCACCTTGCGTCACACCCTGCTCGCGACGGAAAGGTTGGGGCAGTACAAATATGTCAGGCATAAAAAAAATTGAAAATGTTTTTCGCAAAATGACCCACCTAACTTACCAGCCCAGTCTGCTGGGGCTGTAGAATACACCTACTGCATCTCTGCCGAGGGATAAGAACCCCACCCAACAAGTGTTCTGCATACGACACTAATTCAATGGTGAGGCTCCTGTAATGCTGAGTTTTCCTTCATTGCCATCGCTCCCAGGTCTGTAGGTAATTTTTCAACCTGAATATAAATATCCTATGGTACATGGAAATTTTAGAATAGATTTTAAGTAGTGTGTACATCGTAAGTAAAAAAAACCCAACTTACCAGGTATCGCCCAAAAAATCTTTTTTTCTATTTTTCCCCATTTTCTTTTTGCTAAGTCGTCAACTGCCTTGATTTTTTCCTCGTTATTGCTTGCTTCTGTCATGTTCTCTAACGAGACATAACCGAAAAAGGACCTTTTTAAGAACTTACAATGTACGTTCTACTATTCCAAACTGAATATATAAACTGAATGCATAGCATTACTGATTAGTTGGGACTACGAATGTGGACAGAAACAAAAATATTCAAAATTATGAATCTCTTCAATATCACTCATTTAAAAGTAGGTTCTGAAAATTTTCTCAGAGCCATATCGACCTATTAAGATAATGAAAATATAATTGCTACTTCTCTTTTCTTTTAAGTGGATTGATCTTTTCTCCCGGTGATGCTCGTGGCGAAACGGTTATCGTCACCAGAAATTGAATCGGTGACCCGAGTTCCAATCCTGAACTAAGTCGTTCCTCATAGCACTAATCATCATCATCATCATATCGTGCTGGCAGCACGGATATCCCTGACCCTCTCTCGCCACTCCTCCCTATCGTTCATCGCCCTAGGCAGGTCTTCAGGACAACATCCTGTATCCTCACACAGCTGCTGAATGTACGTTCGTGCTGGTCGTCCTGCTTTTGCGCGGCCGTGTGTGGGGATCCATAAGAGTACATCTCTTATGAGTTCATCTCTGCTTCTCCAGCAATGTCCTGCATGTCTGGTTCTCCTAACTTGAATAGATTTCGTGATAGGGGGCAGGTGGCCGTACAGTTGGTGTCTTGTGGGGTGCCGCTGCCAGGACTTGTTGAGGATTGCACGCAGCATTCTTGTGTAATTGCCATCTAGTTTCTTCTCGAGCCGTTTTGTTAGCGTCCATGTAGTGCATCCATATAGCAGTATCGATGTGACCGCTGCCTGGAAGAAACTGCGTTTCATTTTATCGGTTAGGTCTGATTTCCATATAGTCGATAGCCTATTGATAGCTGTCCATGCTTTCGTTAACCTCGTTTCGATGTCCTTTTCGGTTGATTCGACGCTGCTTCCTAGGTACGTGAATTTGTCTACTAGTTTAAGAGGGGTTCCTTCTAGAGTGGAGATGTCCCCCGTTTGGTTATAGCACATATATTCCGTTTTGTGTGCATTAACATGGAGGCCTATGCTTGCTGCTGCTCGTTCCAGGCTATGCAGAAGTGTTTCGGCTTGGTCAGGTGTATTTGCCAGTATCGCTATGTCATCGGCGTAGTCGGCGTCGGTAATTGTTGTTGCGGGATATCTTCTGCTTCTTTTCTTCGTCAGTTCGAAGCCATTCTCTTCTTTCTCCAGTAATGGGTAAATTATAGGGCAGATTGCGCTTTTTAACCTTGGTATGGCAACCAGTCTAGGAGAAGGAAAACTCTGAATTCAAACCAGTTGTACTTTGTTTAAAAAGTTGACCTTCTGTCACACCCTGCTCATGACAGAGAAGTCAGGTATTTTCCTCTTTACTGTTTGTGATCATTATGAGTATATTTTGAAAAGAGGGAGTCCCTTTGGCGTTGTGGCTTACGTGCTGGATTGAAACGTTGCAGTAAGAGAGTTCGAACTCCAGTCATGCTATGACGTTTTTCTACCCTTGGGAAAAGTATGAAACCCTTTATTCTCCTCAGCTATGTCTTAATCACTATTGTTCTACAAATGTGGCCTTGGCATTAAATAACCCGCAAAGTTTGATATGTCATTAAAATTTTTTAAATGGAAAGTCAGTAAAATCTGTAGCTGCGATCCAAGTTTTGACTTCTCGCCCGTCGTAGGTAATTACTTCGGCTAGTAATTTTATAATCCACGCCGAATAAATTAAAAAAAAATCATATACATTTTGGTTTTGCTAATAAATGACTTCCAGACATTTTCCTTTGCCCTTTCAATTAATTATTTCATTTTTTTAAAAGGTTTAATTTCTGATTTCACAGAAAGACGTTGTTTTGAGTCATACGTCTTAATCATAAAAATTTAATTAATATTTGCAATCATTAATCAAAAAAGTGTCTCCAGCCTCCATTTGAAACCACTAATCATTTTTTGAGAGAAAAATGGCGACATAATTTAATGGAAACTTTTTCAACAATATTCTAAAAATTAAACCTCAGAAAAAGAAATATTGATAAAAGAATCTGAAATTATATAACGATATCATTCATATTTTTGGTATATAACTTAAATAGTCTTCAACCAGACAGCTATAATAAGAATTGCTGAAAACGTAAAAGCATTATGCGTTTAGATAATGCAAAGTGTTATTTACAACTTAGTCGAACATATAAGACATCCTTCACAAGTTTTCGATGAAAATGGCATTAGCGGTGGCTCACACGTACAATCGGCCTCTGCTTACTAAATACCATAACCAACTTAATTACTGAATATTATCACTAGTTTTTCTTACCACCAGTTTTAACCAGCTTTTTTCTTATAAACTATTATTATCAATTTTTATTTCCAACTTTTGCTTCAAACTATTATTAACAGCTATTATCACCAACGATGATAACCAACTTTTATTACTGAATATTATTTATTGTTATTACTAACGTTTATAACATGCTTTTATTTAAAAGATTTTTACCAACTTTTATCACAAGTTCTTACTACTGCTAACTTTTATTACCAACTTTTATTAGAAACTAATATTACCATCATCAACTATGATTACCAATCCGAGCCAGAGTGGAACTGGGAGTAATGGCAGTGAAATGTTATATCGAGGACACTCATCGCAGGTGGGGGCTCTTACGGCTCTGTTGAGATGCAATCGGTATATTCTACACACTCAGCTGTCTTGACTGAAAGTCTTACATTCATCCATTCTATACGGATGATAAAGTTGTAAGAGTCAAAAGAAACTCTGCTATCAGCACAAATTCTTAATAATAATAATAATAATAATATAAATATATATATATACATATATATATACTATCATCATCATCATGGCGTGCCGCTACCACAGATTTCCCTGACTCTCTCTTGCTACTCGTTTCTATGGTGCATCGCTCTCGGCAGGTCTTCTATGCTACATCCCGTATTCGTACAGAGCAGTTAGAGATGGGTTCTAGCTGGTGCGCCTACCCTTGCTCGTCCGTGTAAATAGGTCCATAGGAGTACATCGCTTATGAGTCTGCCTTTACTTCTCCAGCAGTGTTCCACATGTATTGTTCTTATAATCTGGATGGTTTTCGAGATGGGTGGTAGGTAGCCGCACAGCTGCCGTTTTGTGGGATGTTGCCTTGATCATTTGTTCAGTATAGCTCATAACATTCTTGTACAGTTTCCGTCAAGCTTTCTGTCTATACGCTTAGTCAGCATCCATGTGGTGCATCTATACAGCAGTATTGACACGGCCGCACGCTTTATTTTATTTGATTGGTCTGACTTCCATTTGACCGATAGTCTATGGTGAGCTGTCCATGCCTTTGCCAGTCGCGTGTTGATGTCATTTTTGCTAGATGAGACACTGCTTCCGAGGTTGGTGAATTTGTTCACTAGTTTCAGAGGACTATCATTTAGTGTGGAGATGTCGCCTCTTTGACTAAAACACATGTATTCTGTTTTGTCTGTGTTCACACGGAGGCCTATGCAACCGGCTGCACATTACAGACTATGCAGTAGCGATTCGACATGGGCGGGTGTATATGCCAGTAGTACTATGTTGTCAGCGTAATCCGCGCCCGTAATCGTTCGTGCGGGGTATCTTCTGCTTTTTGCCTTTGTTAGATCTACCAGCGTTCGAAGCACGTAGTCTCGGTAGACGATAAAAAACTTTATCGACCTACTGAACGTTTTCATTTTTACATCCTCTGTAACAGCATTGAATCATTTTTCATTGGGTTTGCATTTTTATTCTCACCTATCATTCTCAAACACGTTCACTTTTTCCAATTACTTCTGAGCCAACTTTCAATCCTCGCGAGTGTCTCTACGGATATTTTTTTTAAAAACTTTCCTTTCGTATTCTTTTTTTATCACTAGATTTTTTAAAATCTTGTCTCCTTTTTCTCTCTTTTTTAGCTTCAACTTTCTCACCAACAGCTACTGCAGTCGCTCGTATTAAATCTTTGGGTTCAGTGATATTGGAAAATCTCCACATAATTCACTACTCCATCAACTTTTTGCGTTTCAACTCAGAAATTTGCCCGATCAGCATACCTGACAACATTAAAAAAAGAAGGCTATGTTATTATCAATTTAATTCCAAATCAACATAATCTGATTTTAAAAAGTTCCCGTAAAAGTTCATCCTCATCATCATGATCATCATCAGTTGTCTTGTGACACCAGGTGGGGGTGGTTGAAGAATTACCATTGATAAGTCTGACAATCATCCCTATCTCTCAAGGTCATGATATTTACTCTGCAACTTGGTAAAAGACAAAATGGTCCATTACCGGATGTCCTCTTCCCATCTCTTCTGTCTGTCACTTCGTCTTCCTTTCAATACTATGCGTTGCCGTTTTTTTTTCCAAGCCAGATGATCTCGACACATGTTCATACCACATCCTTTTTTCTTTTCTCCATCACAGGTTATCGTGTGATCTAAGTATGCCAAAATGACCTCTTAAGAAACAACTACACAAAAATGTAAATATAAATGCACAATGAATGCAATTCCCTAACGTCTGAAATATTCCTAGACGCGTTGAAATGCCGTCTAAATCAATTTATCATCTACTGTCTAAAGATCAGCTGCAATGTCCTCGTTCAGATCTTAAAATATCAAATACCATAAGAATTCTGTGTACCGTAACCGAAGTAAAACGAATTCAGTTTCTTTTATGCCCTTAATAATTTCTGTATTGCAGTTGACATGAAGATAAATGGCTCTGTGCTTCGTGATCCGAGGAGTTTGTGATGGATATTAGCGTTGGACTGTTGTATTTGATGAGGGTTTTTCGGAGAATAGCTCTTTACTTCTTGTTTTATTTTCTGCGTTGGATGGTTGAATTCTCGTTCTATCTTTTGTTTCCCAAGAAGCAAACAGATTCTCTACTTCATTCTGGAAGCAAGATATTTCCCTGGTCATATCATATCGCAAAGAATTTCTATTTTAATTTTATCATTTGTTCATCGATAGTTAATGAAAATGCAACTGATTATTGAAGAGAGAGAGAGAGAGAGAGAGAGAGAGAGAGAGAGAGAGAGAGAGAGAGAGAGAGAGAGAGAGAGAGAGATGATATATACATCTCATAGCTCGTTTCTGATACCAACTAGACTATTTGATCTGGTTGCTAAAAACTTTCTGACTCTCCGGGTTGATGGTCAGATATACTGTCTGTCGTTCCAACACACTATACTGCATCGAGGTCTATATTTATGGGCAACTATTCAAGTTTTTGATATCCACTCTGGTATTTAACAATATTACATGCAATCCCCTTCATTGTTCACTTATGCTATGGATTAAATCTCCTCCCATGAGTTTTGGAGCTTTCCTGGTGTCGTGGTGAGCCAAAATTTCTCGCTAACAGATTTGGACTTTGCTGACGACATATCAATTCTGGGTGAAAGCTATGCAGATATCCAATCAGCTATTCACGAGACGCAGCTTTATGCTTCAGAACTCGGCATGAGGGTGAATACTTGGAAAACAAAAACGGTTGACTGTAGGATTCCTACCTGCTGAAAAGCAACCGATTGTCATTGGGAATCTTTGAATATGTTGATCGTTTCATGCACTAATGATCTTTAGTTGTCGCGACTTGCTAAGGAGAGGAAGATATAAATGGTTGCAACGGTAACGCTCGATTTGCCATCTGTCGTTTATGCTCTCGGCTATGGTCTTAACAAGAAATCAAATCAGACATTAAAGTACGAATATACCAAGCCCGTTCCATACTCCATTATTGCAGTGAAACGTGGTCAAAGATAGCAAGGAACTTATGCAAACACGAGGTTTTTGACCATCATTGTTTACAACGGATCCTCCCTGTTCGCTGGCAACAATTAATCACGGACTCTGAAGTTTGTAAACGATGCGGAATCTCCTCCTTCCAGCTTGCTCTTCTCGTGAGACGTCTTCGCTGGCTTGGTCATGCTATGCGTCGATGGCCGGGTGACATCATCCAAGAATGCATTAAGCCAGGCCTGGAGGAAAAGTCGTGGTGGCCAACTGAAAACATGGCTAAGGATAGTGAAGCAAGATGCGAAATTGATCTTGATTCTGCGACTGTATGGAGTTGGCTGTTGGAACCACTAATGGATGGAATTCATCTCGTCGATATCCTCGAACCGTCCTGCTTAGGTGGGCTTCATTCGGGAGACGGTGAATTTGTTGGACGGAGTTGGTTCAACCGATCAGTACTAATGTCGTCACACACAGACACACACACATGTCCGTCATCTACTCTCTCTGGCCATCGAATACTCTCTGACTTTCCATCTGAGAGTTATCCCCATCCAACTTAAAAATCTTCGCCTAAATTTCTAGTTCGTTGAGCATGTACTTTTAAGGATGGCCACTACACTGTCTGGAGTTTGTTATTTATTTTGTATGTATGTGAGTGTGGACCGAATGGTGATTTAGTTTATTGAAATCAAGTAGGATCATCCATCTTTTGACATTTTGTAACATCGGAAGCTCATGTGTCAAGCTAAGTCGAAACTTAGTGAATTTTATGAACAATTATAAGTACGTCGACATATGCGAAAAATTCCATTTGTGAAATGAGCCGAAAATAGATTTTTAAAAATGTATAACATTTTTAAAAATCTATTTTCGGAAATAGGAAAAATAGGAAATAATATAAATATAAGATTTTTTTTTAATTATAAAAGCAAAAATAACATACAATGACATTTAAAAAAATGTTTATCACATATTTGCAATGATAAAAATATATTACAAATTTTAGACATAATTTTGTTTTCATGACTCTGTATCATCAACAGATTTCTAACCTCATCTATATATCTTTGTGAAAAGGTTTTAAATATAAGTAAGACCAAAGATTCAATATCTATCCAGTGACAAGTTCTGGTCGGATTTGATTGAGAGCCTGAAGAAAATGTTAAGTTGTGGATCCGAATCTTTTGAAGAACAATTTCTTTTTTATAATTTTTATAAACGAGAAAAGACAAGTCTCTGTTATGTAGTAGAGAATGTGCTTGACTGCAACATCGTAATGTTTCGAACTCCAGACGTGCTATTATGTCCACTTTGGGAAGGGTATGAATTCATTTACACCCCCCAACCCAGTTATACATTAAGTAGTATAACTACGGCCCTTCTACACAAATGGTTTTGGAATTAAATAACCCGAGAAGGTTGATATACCATTAAACAAAGAAACCAAATCAACAATATACGAAAAAAAAAAAAAGACAATAGATGGTCTCTTAATAAATAAAGATTCATTCATCCTTCATTCATAACAAAAATATTAAGAATCGTTACATAATTCTTGTTACGTTGATTTAACAATTCTATTTTTTAGTGCGTGAGTTTAGTTTACGTTTGATCTCTCAATCCTGTCAAAAAAACAGAGGTTTACATGATTTAATTTATTATTATGTTAACATTGATCATTAGGTTTAAGCAACAACAGGTACTGTAAGTAACCTGAGGCTTCTGTAGTATATCTAAGCAAAACATAGTAAATAACAACATCTATTATTAGGTTAGGTTATCATTTATTATTAAGTTAGCTTAATAAATCTTATTATGTTATGTTATTATGTGATGTTAAACTAAGTCATATTCTAAAGAGTGGGTGTGCTCGTGGTGTAATAGTTAAAGTGATGGACTGCGGAATCGTAATAAGCGAGTTCGTACTCTAGCTGTACTATTACATTCACTTTCAGGCAAATACCCTAAGGAATGATATGAACCCCCTTATCCTCCCAGCTATGGGTTAAATGGCGCCACTACTGTTCTTCAAGGAGAATAGCTTTGGCATTAAATAACCTACAAAAGTTGGTATGCCATTAAACAAAGAAACCAAACCATATTCTGAAGAAACATAACGTTTTATTTTGATTATAATTGATTTTAACGGCATATCAACCCGTCTTGGGTAAATTTTGGCTTTTACGTTAGGAATTAACGTTCATTGTACGTTCATATTGACAATTTTTGGGTAGTTGTAATAGTTTTTTTTTCGCACACGGTTATATATATATATATATATATATATATATATATATATATATATATATATATATATATATATATATATATATATCAGGGACGGAGACGGGACTAGTGCTACTCGTGCCCGGCACGACCAATAACTCGGTCAATGTTATTCAAAATGGATTAAAAATCATCCATTAATTTCAAGCAAACATACTTAGTCTGATCTCAATTAAATTACGTATCTATTCAAGTTTCGATAACTAAGAAGCCAAAAGTTCATAAATATATCTGGGAATAATACAACGATGCTGTTTTGAACGGATGGTCTTTGTTCAGCCACCGTCAGATTCATTAAACATCCCATAAAATCGGCTATAATGTAGAACACGCGCTATCCGTGCCCAGCACTAGACCCTTATAATAACAGTAATGTTAGAGAAATATGCTTTTGGCTGTAGCCAATAGCAAGAGCAACCCTTACCCCATGCTGAAAAATCTTAGCACAGACTGCTGATAGATGTCTTGGGAAGAGGGAGAGGGACAGAGAGAGAGAGAGAGAGAGAGAGAGAGATAGAGATAGAGAGAGAGAGAGGATAGCAGATTAGAGCCGTCACCGACGTCATCATCATCGCTATGGTAAATGTTGGTTAAACGGCGTGTTTTAATTCGTTTTTTCACTAACAGATGTCTATTTCTATAATGAATGTTGCATATATTACATTCTGTAACTAAAATTTGTTTATTTGAATACATTTTCAACAAATAATCTTTATTTTAAGCGAAATTGAAACTACTAGCTGTGTCTGCGTATATTGTCATCAATTTCTTTATTCTAATAAACATATTTTTCTCGTCATAGTAATGAACATCTTCTCTTTTCTTCTATACTTTTGAAAGGAAAAAAAATTATCTTATCTACTGTATTAACAAGACTACAAATTATATAGTATCTTGATTGTTTACAAAAAAACACCATGCAAGGTACGTTTGTCAATCTTGTGCTATACCATGGGGAATCACTCAATAGCAACTATGATGACTTACTTTGGGTCCACGGACCAGGGGTTGGGAACTGAAGTTAACAGAGGGCGGGTGGGGGGCACGGGTAGCAAAAATAGGCTAGAATCGCCACTGATATATATATATATATATATATATGTTTACCAGCCCCTTCGCCCGAGCAGGATGTGACACAAAGTCAATTTTTTAAATGTAGTTTAAGAGGTTTGAAAACAGAGTTTTTATTCTCCTCGACAGGTTGAAGTACCCAGTCTGCCCTACTATGTACCCATAGTTGGTGGGAGAATAATTTGATTCATATCTTTCGCAAAAGTATTAGCACCATGTGAAAATGCAAGCAGCTTCAACCAGGATTTGAATTCGGTTAGCCTTGACCTATTTGTTACGACGGTAACCATTGAACCACGAAAACCACACATTTTTATACATAACTATTTGAATGATAGTTGGCATCCTAACAGGCACTACCACTCTGGATTAAGGAGAACTTGAGAGTAATGGAAATGAAGAGGGACTCCAAACTCCCCAAGTCACTAGAACTGGAATTTCAACATCAGACACATATTAATGTCATACCGTGGACATGTTTTCTTTGGAAGGGATCTTACCCCTCTGCAGAGGATACAGTCATCTTATTCTAAGTTTCATCGCTATATTTTATTTAGATTATTTCTCTATCTGTAAATAAATGTATCCCAAATAATCTTTCATAAAAACTCAATTTTCTTCTTAACCAAACAGAGTAGTCGAGGGTGACACGAAAATTCCCTTTTCAATAGCTACTCTACCAGGAGGAGAGGTAGCTACTCCTTTTCCTCGATTGCCCCACTTTAACCTTGACCTGTATCTTATAATGCTGAGTGTTATGCAAGGAGCTATCAAATACCATTTTTTGAGTTTTTGGTATGACACGACATGGGATTGAACACCGGTCTTCCGAGCTATTGGCGAACACTTAAACTATTATACCAATGAGCCAGTCAATCAAATATCCCAGAGTTTTATTTTTTCAAGTGGAAAATTGTATAATGATGAATCGATATGCCATATGCAAGAAATAAACTAAACAAAATAAGTGCATAATATATATAAGAAAAATACTTGTTTTTGCTCTGCTACATTTTAGTATATTTTAGTTAAAAATAATTCCCTATCATATCCATTTTGAAGATATCATGAAGTTTAAAATGTAATTCAACAAGTGTAGATGTTGGTAATGAATAATTCCTCAGGATATCCATTTTGTAGATATCGTGTAATTTAAAATGATGTTCTAATAGTGTAAATTTTGGTAACCTAATAATATCCATTTTGTAGATATTTTGTAGTTTTTCAATGCTGCTTAGTTTGGTAATAGACAATACCAAACAATATCCGTTTTTGCGTTTTTACCATTCAATCTAATGTAGATATATACTTTTTGAATTCAGTAAAGTTTGATAATGAATGATACCAAAAAATATTCGCTTTTACTGTATAGTATGATATAATGAGCATATGCAGTTTTTCAATGCTCTAGAGTTTGGTAATAAATAATAACTAAAAATAATATCCGTTTTATTGCACAGTATAATGTAGATATATAGTTTTTCAGTGCTGAAAAGTTTGTTAATAAATAAATATAATATCCACTTTTATTTTAAAATATGATATAATGTCGATATCATGTACTTTTTCACTGCTATAGAGTTTGGTGATAAATGATATCTGATCATATCCGTTCTGATTGGAATTTACAATTTAATGTTGATACCATGTAGTTTTTCAATGTAACTGAATTTGAAAATATATAATACCAAATAATATCCGTTTTGGCACTATAAAGTGTCCGTAGAAATATTGGGAATTAACGATTGCAGCAAACTAGCACCAAAGGAGTACAAACAAGGCGGAAAAGTTGATCCACTGGGAATTGTGTTAGAAATTAAAATTTGACCATACTTACAAATGATGTATGTACAAACCAGAATCGTTCCCTAGAGAATGAGACGCATAAAATTCTCTAGGATTTTCGCATACCCAACTGAAATAGATTTATTCGACGTTTTGTAGCCCACACAAACATGGTGAATATATGTACATGTGTGCATGTGATATCAAATTCTTAAAATCGAAACTTATTTTTACTTAGCAGTAAATAAACTAAATACAGATAAGACGCAAAATATTTTTTCTTTAATAACTGAGGATTCAGACAAAAATAATAATGACTAATACAGTCATTAATATTTACGGAATAAGACAAAAAAACGGTGCTTCGACTCTTCAATTGTCGAGAAGTAGTACGAAAAGGCAGCCCAAAAATATTCATTCGTACTAGAACCAGAAGGAATTACGAATAACGCTGGTAAATTAACACCACGGCGTAACACCTCGGCGGTCTCTTGAGAAATGTTTTTTGTCGATAGTGGGGGTTGATTGACAAAGGAAGACATTAAGAGTTATAAAAGTAAAAAATATGAGAGTTATTCCAATAAAAAAGAAAGCATTGCCATGTTCTGTTGACAATTATTAACATATTTTCCCCAAACGTGAACTTATTCATCCAACCAAATAAATGACGCACATTCGCTTGTATCACACACACACACACACACACACACACACACACACACACACACACACACACACACAAATAACTGTAAAGGTACATGTACGCCAATGTAAGTATGGATGCATAGTATAACACACGTGTATACTTTTATACTAGTTGAACTACGCTGCCGAACCAGGAACTTTATTTGAGATTTATATTAGGGTGAGTCAAAACTTTTCAAACTTTTTAATGCGAGCAAGTTTGCAGCGCGTATATCATATGTTGGAAGCAGATCAAGCTGTTGAAAGGTTCTTCCCATAGTAGGTAGTAGCGTGGTAGTTGGTGCCCTGACATCTGGTGCATTGCTTCACTCCGAGTGTGATTTGAAAACCGTACAGATGAATTTAAAAATTTATGTTTTACGCGTTCGAACTGGACTATAAACCGTTGAAGTAACCAAAAAAAAAAAAAAAAAAAATTGTTTGATAAAGAGGGAAGGCGGAGTTGATCAAAGTACTGTAACCAGGCGGTTCAAGAAATTTCGCCCGGCTTGCAAGAACCTCAACGATAAAGCAAGGTCAACCAGGTTTAAAACCATGAGTTTCTAGGCCGTGTTCAGGGCCATAGAAACAACTCCAGTGAGTAGCATTCAGAGAGTATCAGGTGAGCTCGGCATTTTACAGTTCAGTGTGGTTCATCTCTTTTACAAACTCGGCAAAAGCATCCGGAGTTGTCCAATTGTGTCTCACGTTACCAAAATATTGCGAAACATTTTGTAATATAATAAAGGACTGTTTGATTGTTTTAGTAATAAGTTGTTTCCTAGCAAAACTTAGAGGTCAACCAGAAGACAATGGAAAAGGCTGGACATATATAAGAAAGAGATTCGAGTCAGTGTGTGTGTGTGTGTGTGAGAGAGAGAGAGAGAGAGAGAGAGAGAGAGAGAGAGAGAGAGAGAGACGCACTATGACAAGGGAGAAAAGAATAGGAAAGTGAACGGCAGGTTCCTGAAATCTAAGACAACATAGCAGACTCTAGCTATCCTGACCTAAATTTCGGGAACCTGCCGTTTACGTCCACCGAAATTGAAAATTGACAAGTATTTCACACAAGGTAAAAATAGAAATGTATCAGCAGTAAATCGACAGTGAGCTGTGATTGGTTGAAAGAAGTTCAAATAGAGGAGCCGTTGCGGTGGACGCGTGATAGAAAACAGGAAAAGAGCGTGTATTGGAGCCTAAAGGCGGAGATGTGAAGACGGGACGCCGAGCAGGCATGTCCGAAGACTACAATAGAAAACTTCCGGGACAGAAAAGTAAATATTAAAGCTTGTGTCTGTCTTTCTCGTTCTGCGACAGTTTATTTCTCCTTGTCTATCAAAAGCGGTTGACTCATTTTTCATACTCTGTTTCTCTCTTTTCGATGACTACGAATGAGGGGTAGTGAACTAGTTGACATGTTTTGTGTGTTCGTCACTTTTTCTCTCGGGTTGGTTACAACGAGGATTCGACTAGAAATTAGGGCGTAGTGCTACACTCATAGACGATTCAGAACGGTGGTCTTACTCGTGTCTATGCGGTGCCATAGCGCTACAAGGGTCTGCTGAGAACCATAGTGGTGCGAGCGTCTATTTGGTGTTGTAGTATTACAATTTGTCTCACACTAGTATTATAAATATTTAAAGAAATAAGTACTGATTCTTGAAACTTATTGGTTGGGAGTTTTTGGTGAAAAACAGGATTGTACAAGTGCAACAGTATTTGTTATCACCAGACCTGGTTCCTTTTGACTTTTTCTTGCTTTCTAAACTTAAAAAAATCCATATCATTGGTAAAATTTGATTAAAAGAAATAGGATGGAGCAGCTTAACATTATGTCAAGAGAGAAGTCTCAGAGGTGCTTTGACCAATGTAAAAATCACTGGAATAATTGTTTTTAATGCCCATTTATCGGTTTGTTCAAATACATTTCTGAGTTGCTTTAATAAATTTATTCATTGTTAATTTCTGTCTTGGAAAATGGCACTTCAGTTTTTATGTAATGTTTTCAGGTATCTGAGAGAAAAGGTTGTCACTTGACCTAATAGTTCTAAAAAATGACAAATTAATTGAATAATTCAACACTTGGGTTATTCCATGCTGACGTCAATTTTTTTCCGGGAAATTATATTGTTTCAAGTAACTAATTACAATAAATTGTAAACAAATATATAGATTCAATTCTTAAAATAAATAATTTGCGCAGTTGTATATCTTCAAGTATTCTTAACTAATACTGAAATGGTTTATGCACGATTAAATGGTTTCAAATATTCGAACACTAATATTCTATTTGCAGCTAAATGCTTTAATTTTCTTTTGTTAGATCTGTAGACGTTCGAAGTCCATAGTCTTGGCGGATTATTAACAAATATGGTGGTAATGTATCTCTTTGTAAACCTAACAAAACGCACAGAAAAAAAGCTCGAAGAGAACTACATTAGAATGCTACGAGCTATTTTGTGCAAATACTGGCAGCAACACCCCACGAAACAACAGCTGTACGGCCATTCACTCCTGTCTCAAAGAACATCAAAGTAAGACGAACGAGACACGCTGGACACAGCTGGAGAAGCAAGGACAAAGTCGTAAGTGACGTTCTTCTATGTTCCCCTATACATAGACGTGCGAGTGTTGGTCGACCAGTAAGACTTGATTTACATCTGTTTTGTGTGGACACAGGATGTAGTCTGAAAGAACGGCCGAGGGTAATGGATGATAGAGACGGATGAAGAGAGAGAGAGAGAGAGAGAGAGAGAGAGAGAGAGAGAGAGAGAGAGTTAAGAAAATCCGCGCTGTCAGTGGGACCTCATAATAATATGCTTTTAATAGACTATTCTAATTTCATTCCAATTTTCTTGTTCACAATCATAGTATTTCAAGTATTCCTAACCGAAGCAAATAATTTTAAAATTCTGCCGAGAATTTGACTTATAGATGGGAGCTTAACCGGTACTTCTACTACAAGTCAGAGTAGACCTAGGAGTATGACAAGGAAGTGGTGATTCCACCACCGTTAAACTCCAGAACTTGAGCCTCATCATCTGATGTATTTTAGTGTCATATTCAGGACGTCTCTTTTTAAGGGGAAAGTCCCACCTCTCGGCAGAGGATAAAGTCAGCTTATTCTAAGCCCTCAGGGTGGTTGAACAGAAAAGGAAGAATGTATAATTTATTCTTTATTTTTGATTTTGTTTACGGTGGTTCTTACTCCCTTACGAGGGATGCAGACATATATTCCTGTTTAACACAAATAATTTTTTGATAGATTTATTAAACTCCGTGATAGAGAGAGAGAGAGAGAGAGAGAGAGAGAGAGAGAGAGAGAGAGAGGTGAGTAACAAAGAATTAGGAATATTACCAAAATGAAAGAACTTTTTTAGGTTACTTTTAGTAGCCACAATTTTCTCTCTAAAAGTTGAATTGACTTTGAAAGTCGATCTCGACAATGCAATCCTTTTTATTCCGACATTGAATGAATCAAATCTTGCCAATTTCTTCGCTACATTAAAGGTCAGACAAGTACCTCATTGAGGAAGCCTGATTTAAAATTATCGATATTTTTTTCTTGAGAGAGAGAGAGAGAGAGAGAGAGAGAGAGAGAGTGTGTGTGTGTGTGTGTGTGTGAGTGAGAGAGAGAAAGATAACCTTGATCACTGCGTTTTTTTCTAATGAATTAAAACCGAAATATTGATTCTTCAGTTGAATAATATCACAACGGTGTACGCATTGAGCGGAATATAAAAAATTAAAACACTTTGGAATGTTGCGTCGGACACGTGTATGTAAACGCAAATGCAAGTTGATTCACGTTCACTTGAGTCTAAAGAAACCAGTTTGTTCAAGAGCTCTTTGTCAGATCGACACTTGTATCTTGGACAGTCATATGAAGACATCATTTTCTTCCAAAAGAAAATCTTAATTTAAAAAAAAAAAATTAATAAAGAAATTGTTGTTCAAAAATTACATTTTTCACCTTTAAGTGTTTTGCTACTGAAACTTGAAAGAATTTACTTTTGCAACAATGATTAGAAATATAAATGAGAAATAGCTAAAAAATAAAGCAGAAGCTTATATATATATATATATATATATATATATATATATATATATATATATATATATAGGGAAATAATCATAAGTGCATGTATGAACGTACACGTATATGTGCATGTATACTTATATAAATGAAAAACATACACATACAAAAAAAAAAAACAGAAGCATTTATATATATATATATATATATATATATATATATAAATAAATAAATAGATAGAGAGAGAATCATAACTGTATCTATGCGTGCACGAATATATATGTATGAATGCACCTATAAATGAGAAACTGTCACAATATGTGTGTGTGTGTGTATACATATATATATATATAATGAGAGAGAATCAGAGAGAGTGACAGAGAGACGGAAAAAATATAAATGTTTGTATATATGCATGCGTTATCATGTACATGTATACGCACACAATAAACATATACAAACAGTGAGTTAATGTTCATATATCTATATCTATCTATCCATATTTCCTCTCTACCTCTCTCTCTCTCTCTCTCTCTCTCTCTTTACATATATATATATATGGGTGTCTGTTTGTGTGTGTTTATGTGTGTTGTCTGAGTTATATTCATAAATAAAGTCGAGTTTAAATCTATATTTGAGTTTATATAAAGACTCCCCCGATATTGATGAATATTTGAATGCCGATATATCTTTATATATCTATATCTATCGACCCATCTCTCTCTCTCTCTCTCTATATATATATATATATATATGTATATATATTACCGCCGGCAAAAATTAGGGGATTCCCTAATTTTTTGTTTCATGTCGTGCTATTTCATATTTTGTTTAAGGAATATTTTATGAAGTCAGAATTCTCAGTTATTAAATAAAGAATGTTTTGCGTCTTGTCTCTATTTAGTTCATTTACTGCTAAGTAAAAAAAGTTTCAATTAAAGCATTTGATATCACACACACACACACACACACACACACACACACACACACACACACACACACACACACACACACACACACACACACACATGTATATGAATTCCCGTGTTTGTGTGGGCTACAATACGCCGAATTAATCTATTTCGGTTGGGTGTGCTAAGCCCAAGAGAATTTTATGTGTCTCATTCGCTAGGATCGATTCTGGTTTGTGTATACATCATTTGTATGTATGGTCAAGTTTTAATCTCTTGCACAATTCCCAGTGGATCAACTTTTCCACCCAGTCAAGCCTAGTTTGTACTCTTTTCGTGCTAGTTTGTTGTAATCGCTAATTATGTGATTAATCGTTTCATCTATGCAACCTACATTTGCTATTCAATTGTGTATTATAAATTTTCGCTTCAATAGAATTAGTTCTTATGGCATTGGCTTGCGCTGCTATTAGAAGAGATTCAGTTTCTTCCTTGAATTTTCCATTTCTTAGCCATGTCCAAGTCTTCTCGTGTGCAATCTCACTTAAAATATCATTTCTAGTTTTTTCTTGTTTCTGATTTTTCTTGTATTGTCAATGCGGTTTCTGGCTGCCGTAATTAGTTTTTCTATATTCTTTTTAATGTAGTCCTCTAGTTTTTATATTGATGTTATCTTCGCAATCCCTAATGCTGGTCAGTTCTCTTCTTCATGCTTTTTCTTGATACATATAAACTTTGTTATTTCTTAGATGAAAGGCCTTGTGGATAGTCATCAATTTTCTTGTCCTTTGGTCTATATACTTTAGTACCCCTTGTCCATTTTAAGAATTGTCCCCATTATCTTAGAAGGGGTAATACCAAGGTGTATATTAATCATTATTTGCAAGTTTTTCACATCATCGTTTGCTGATCGTCTTTCCTTTGAGTCTGAGTGACAGCAAGTCTCCTCATGTCTCCAGGACTCTTCTCTGTATTCTGGCCGATCTTGATAATGCTGTAGTTTGTATGGTCTCTACTTGTCCTCTGATTTCTAAGTCTTCCAGTCCCTTTACCAGGCCTTGGGAGATCATTTCGCGCGCACCAATTGCAATTGCTATCACCGTCATCTTCATATTCCATAGTTTTATTAGTTCTCTGGAAAGGTCTAAGTACTTATCCTTCTTTTCACTTTCTTTATTACTACTATAATCATGAGAATTTTTCTCACCAGAGTTAGCTGATAGTTTCTCACTGAAGTTTGAGTGACAGCAAGTTTTCTTAAATCTCCAGGAATTTTCTCAGTATTATGGCCGGTTTTAATAATGCTGTTTTTGGATGGTCTCTACTTGTCCTCTTATTTCCAAGTCTTTTAATCACTTAACAAATCTTTAGGTGAGTGTACCGAGTAAACCAATTACAATTGGCATCACCGTCACTTTCATGTTCCATAGTTTATTTATTTCTCTAGCAAGTTCAAGGTACTTATTTCTCTTCTTGCTTCCATTGAGTTTTATTCTCTGGCCAACCAGAATTATTATTATTATTATTATTATTATTAAACAAAAATAGGCACTTGAAAATCAGAAATTTTGTTTGAATTATTAGTGAACGTGAAAACATTTATTTGGGTGCAAATCATTTATATTCAGAAATATTGAGGCTTTACGAAAAAACAACAAAGGAAAAAAAAATCATGAAAACAACGAAAAACAAAACACAAAATCAATAAGATTGACTTCAGTAAAAAACTCAACAACAGATGACATGTAAAATCAACCAATATATATATATATATATATATATATATATATATATATATATATATATATACACCGATTGATTCTGAATATATATGTATATATAGTGTGTGTGAATGTGTTTAAGAGACAGAGACAGAAACACAGAGAGAGAATGAGAGAGAAATAACCAATTTGTATATTTATATTTTTTTTTGAGAGAGAGAGAGAGAGAGTTTAAACACTACTATTTATTTATATTTGTGCATTTCTTCGTATATATATATATATATATATATATATATATATATATAATGCCTAAAAGAGCCAGAATACATATACATGAACAGATACACAAATATAAATGTATTGTCATTTATCTCTCTCTCTCACTCTGTTTCGATGTATATATATATAAAAAGAGAAGAGAGAGAGAGAGAGAGAGAGAGAGAGATGAAACATATAAATGCGTGGTCATGTTTATCACTCTCTCTCCCTCTCTCTCTCTCTCTCACTCACTCTCTTCTCTCTCTCAATATATATATGTATATATATATATTTTTTTTTCTTTAAGAAAATTCAGCATGTAATAATTGATAGTGATTTACTACATTGCGTCAGTACTGCAACCCAAGAAGGTTGTTTGCGTTCACTTGGTAGTAATGCTTTTTCAGAGGGCATTCATCTACTTCTCACAACTAAACGATAAAATACTACGGCTGAATAGGCTCTCTCATTCTGATTGTAAGTAACCAGTTTTGTAGTGTTAAATAATAGACTAGCAGGATCTATTATTTTGCAGGTTGTGTAGAATGACTTAAAACTGTACTAAAAACCGTTGAGTCATCTGATTTAATTGATGAACAATGAAGTGATTTTCGAACATGGCTTCGTTTGGACGAAAAATCACATGATCACATGATCCTAGAAGTTGGAAAATAAGATAATTTTAATCAGTTGAAAAGAACCAACGAGAGAAGATCGAATACGATCTTTCCTCTGATATCTGACTTCCTGTTTGGTTGGACGGGTGATGTGAAATAGAGGTCCCCAGGAAATACAGGTAATATGTTTCATACCAACACAGAAAAACTGAGAACAGTTGGGGTCTCGAGGAATATCCACGACAGAAGAGATATAAATAACAAGGGGATGAGATGACACTGACAGAGCGAAATGGTGACAGAAGAACGAAGAAAGGAGCTGGGCGATGATCGGCGTGGGGAAAGTTAGAAAAACGTAACATAAACTCTGAATATAATTCAATCGGTAACTTAAACCATGAAGGGGTACACAATAGTTGAAAGAAAAATGTAAATTCAAACCGTGAATAAGGCAAAAGAGGAACCACTCGCCTAATCCTTCCATGTTCTATATTCAGTAGCTGTTTACCATTATTCGGTATAATAGATTTTGTTTATTAACTATAATTTGTAACAATTTCTAAAAGCACTGAATCTCTGGAGACAAAAATATTTACAACTCTGAGATTTGTTTCTGCAGTTGTATTTTTGGTTGCTGTCTTTCATTAATAGAGTTTGGTAATTGAAACATTGTAAACGAGTGATCACTCGGTGCGAAAAGATAAGTCATAAAAAAAGCCTACAGCCAGAAGAGGGATGCGTTGAAAAAGTTCAATCTTTTGTCCTTTAACAAGATATGCTGATTTTAGACTGAAAACAACAAACGGACTTTTCGGGGTTACCACACTTGACTGGTCATCTAAACAGTAGCGGTGGCTGACCAGACAATGCTACCCACGTAAGGCGGAAGTGGGAATTTGTTGTTCTGTGAACCCCAACGAATGAAGCTGTGATTTTCTACACTCTGTCTTTGATGGCTGGAGAGACTTGCAGTAGTATAATTGAAATACGAATGAACAATGGAATGATATGAGAGACGCCGGTGGCACAGTTCATTTGTATGATTAACCCCTGTTTTTGATTGTATTTTTTAAATACAGTCTCATTAATTTGTTTAGTAGACACTCCTAACGTAAGGGTTATCGTCGACATCAATTGAATTGCTGATCGCTATTATCCGTTTGAGAAATGCACGAATCCGTATTTTCTCCCCCTCTTCAGCTATGGGTAAATAGACGAGGTTATTTAGACTTAGATCACCAGTCTAGGTGAAGAAAATCCTTGAATCAAAACCGGCAGTAGTCAGCTCAAAAACTGGTTTTGAGCCATATCCTACCCGTAGCAGAAAGGTTGGATAAATGCGTACATAACTTGTTTACTCAGTTTGATCATCTTTGAAGGTATTTCAATCATCCCAGAGTCGTTGAAGTAAAGCTAGTCATTCAACCATAAAAAGCACTATTATTATTGTAATTATTATTATCATTATTGCATTCAGTTTATCGTAAGAGTAACCGGTCAATTTGACCGTGACGCAGATGTTAAGATGAATGATCTTTTTAAAAACCTTCCAAATAAAATTTTCTGATTTCTTTGGTTAAAAGAATTTCGACTATAAATACTTGCCGGCATAAGTGGAGATGAATCAGAGGTGCGGTTATTCCCCTAAGAACATTTTTAACAGTATTAAAAAAATACTCTTTATTTCCATTGAGTGATATAAGTACATTGTTGGGCCAAAAACAGAGCCTTGGTTGTTAGAAAGTAAAATTTGAGATTTTTAATGATATTTTAAGAGCCTAATTGTCATGAAGTATCTACGGTTTAAATTGAGAATATCACCGAAGAAGAAAGATACTTAACTTAATGAAAGAATTAAAAACAGAAATATGATAATCTATAAAATAATAACTGTGATGGTTAATTGTATTAATTATTTTCTAATTTAATTTGGTCAGGTCGTGGATTATTCAGGTGTCTTTTAATGAGCTAAAATCTTTGAGTGGAAATGTTAGTCAAATTGGAAAGGCCAAACATGTGCACATGGGAGGTGAGGTTTAACACCTGACGTCAAAATAACGTTGAGGAAGACAGGAGGCCAAATGTGAATAAAATGGATTCATGTCATGTCATAAGTTTGATTGAGGTAAAATAAAACAAATGAAAGTTAGGGACACGTGTGATGATCATAATGATTTGACGCAACAACTTAGTGAGATGACATCACAGTAATGATAAACTGAATTTTAGAATATATAAAGATTAGCGAATTTTGAAACGTAGTCATTTGAGGAGTTGTCAGTTGAGAAGTTGAGAAATTAGAAGTCGGTTGAGTTAGAGTTGAGGAAGAGATGAGATCAACAGAGCCCTTAGGGACAGCGATAGGGCGTGGGTGACTTTGAGTAGCGGCAAGTATATCTCTGTTCATAGACCCTTACAAGTTCCCTCTCTCCCCCCCTCTCTCTCTGTCTCTTGTGCTTCAATGACTGCTAGAAAAACTGTATGCAATTTGTATAATAAACACCTTCGAATCTGGAACAGGTGAGTCACCTTGTGTTTGAAGAAGTGAAACTTCTATTGATATTCGAGATAGTGCCATGGTGTTCCACTCTTCCTATTCGGTACCATGAAAAGCATAGTACCACATTTAGTACCGTGACAAGCATAGTATCACATTTGGTACCGTTACTAGAATAGTATCACATTTGGTGCCTTGATAACCATAGTAACAGAAATGAGACTGTGTGGAATGCAAATTAAGACAGATTTTTGTTATCTTAAACAGTGAAAACATACAGACATCTTTGTCAAGAAAATGTCGCTCTCAGAAGCAGAAATAAAACTGAAAAAAAAAAAAATTGCTCAAGAGTTCAAAATTAGTGATGATAGAAGAATCGATCTCGAAGAATTATCACTAGAAAGTGCAAAGAAAATGGAATTATATCACAAATATGTGCTAAGAAGACTTTTTTTAAATTAAGAAAGAATGTTAGGGATAGATTGCATTTAACAGAAGAATATTGTAATTTTTTTGTGTACATATGGGCATACGAATTAAAATTTTGTCTTTATTGTGATGCTCTAGAATGTTGTCTTGAAAGATCAGTTGAAAAATTATTGGCAAAACGGCTGAAAACAACAGTGAAACTTGGAAATGGTGTGGGGAGTTATCTCAACTTCTAGAGTTGGTGAACTAATTCTATACGACAAGCATATTAATGATAAAAATACTTTAATATTCTTAAGATAGAAATACTTCCAACTATTGACAGACTGTTCTCTTCAGTAAATCCAGCTGATATCATTTTTCAACTCTTTCTCATACTGCAAAATTTACAAAAAATGGTTCTCTGAAAACTGATTATAAGTGATGATCTGGCCTGTGTAAAATCCGGATTTAAATCCAATTGCAAATATTGAGAGTAAAATAAAACGAAAGTGTGTCTGGTAAGATGTTTTCTAATGAAGATAAATCGTAGGAAGGAATTAAAAATTAATGGGAAATTTTTCTATTGACAAACAGCTTGCCACAAAATTGCTTTGTATTTTTTACTTCTTCAATAAAACTATAAATATGACCCAGGCTTATTTTTGCCAATCTGTGTAGAATCTTATAATTTCATTGTTTTGCTTAATTCGAATAACTCTCCAAGATTTTTGGACGATTGGTGATCATCCAGTTGGATTATGTATCTGCTCATAAATTTAGCCAAGATAAAGGACAACCATAGACACAAAGATAGACTTATGAAAGGGTATGTGGGATGGTCAGAGCCCTGAAGAGAGGGTCAAAGGTCAGGCTTAAACTGAGAAGAAGACCGGACTGTCGAGGAAGACGGGATAGAGGAAATGTTTAACAGAAAATATAACTTCATGTCGACAATTCCAACAAATGATATAATAATATGAAGACAAATTCGGGTACAAGGAAACGGGTGTAGGGCATCTAATAATGAACGAACTCACTTAAGTTTTTATCTTGAATAGACATAGTTTATTAACAACGTCAATGTGCTTTTTATTCATCGGTTTACCTCGGTTTGGTATAAGCATCCTAGTAACACGGAACCTATTCCAATATTATCCTTTGCAAAATTAGCTTTCTTGTCATTGCACCATGATAAGACAATCAAGATATCTACTAAGCTAAGTTTAATTTATCACAAGACGATAATTGTGGTACATCCGCTGAGGGCTGAACACACTTAAGGATGTACAATAAGTAAGGATGTAAAATATTGTATTGGTAACTACTGTTACATGGTGAGGAATAGATTTTTACACAGAACAAAAAAGTTGTTTTTAAGAGGACTCATAGCAAACTGGCTGTGCTTCTTATAAGTGGTTTAGATAAGGGAACAGTCACTTCTCCTTAACCCATAGTGGCAACTTCACAACGTTTTTAACTCTTTGGCTTCTTATGTGATAAAAGTCGAAACTTAGTATTTTTTCATTGGTATTTCTCATGACTTTATCACATGGCTTGGAAAGACCTTTCTGGGCTAATCTCCTAGTATTTAGAACAGTGTTTTCAGTCTTCTGGAATAATTAAGGGACCACTAGCATCTGGGGAGACCAAATAAACTATGACGTCATAACCCTCTTGCTGATGTTGTACAATTTTATGGAGCTTCATTCTTATGATACATGTCACAATCCGCGATACTAAGTACAGACTATTATGTTTTAGTTGTTTAAAATTTGAATAATATATTTTAAACCAAGACGTAAGCACATTTGAGTAAATCATACAAGGAAGTGATGATGTCCGAACGTCTATTATGGTGTTTACAGACATCTAAGACATTTCAGCCCATTAGGCTGGGGCTGTAGAATTCACTTACAACATTTCTGTAGAGGGGTAGGTAAGACCCCACAACGTGTGTCCTAGATATGACACTAAACAATTAGTCTCCAGTAATGCTAGAGCTTAGTAAATGAAGAGTATCTTTTCATTGCCTTCGCAATGGTCCAGAGTGGAAGTAACTTATAGGGTCCTATCTATAGAACTCATGGGCATTTAAACTGAGTGTAAACAAATGACTTATGCCAAATTAAATTATTAGTAATATTACTCGTTGACTATGTGTGAACAAATGACTGATGTTTAATTGAATTATTAGAAATACGTAGCAATACTTGGGACGATTTAACTTTATTGACTTATACTAAAATGAATTGTTAGACGTAGAACTGTTTGATTATTTAACTGTGTGTAAACAAATGACTGATATTTAAGTGATTTGTTTGAGGTACATAACAATACTTAGAACCATTTAACTTTGTTGACTTATGTTTACAAATCATATATATTTTATATATATGTATAAACCAGATTTGGCATTTAATAACTTACAATGGTCGATATGCCATAAAACCAAACCAAACCAAACCTATAAATCCAAGATATTTACTAAAATTAGTTTAATATATCACAAGCTGACAATTATAGTACACCAAAAGCTGAACACAGTTATGTATGAAAGATATATTATTCTGGCTTAGAAAACACAGGTACAGAATAAATGATAGTGCATGTTAGGATTACGTCTATGATTCAAATAGAACTAGTGTCCTGTATATGACACTGAGCTGCATCTGATGGTGAGGCTGCAGATCTGGAGCATCGGGAAATTTAGAGTACTCCTTCATTGCTATTACCCCCAAATCCAGTCTGAAGGAGTGGTAGTACCTGTTAGGGTCCCATCTATGGTTCAAAGACAAATATTTTCACATTTTCTACACTTCAAACCATGTAACTGTGTGCAAACAAATAACTGACGTTAAATTGAATGATTAGAATTACATAGAAATTTTTGGAACTATTTAACAGCGTGCGAACAAATGAATGATGTTGAATAGAATTATTAATATTAAATAGCTATACTTGTAACCATTTAACTGTGTGCAAATAGAATCATTAAGACAATCCGTTTTCAAATATCACACACACACACATACACACACACACACACACACACACACACATGAATAGGATTTTGCACTAAATGACCAACAAATGAATAGGATTTTGCACTAAATAACCAACAATGGATGATATGCCATGGAATTCAACCAACCAATTAACTACTATCTTTTATAGTTACATTAGTTTACTTTCAGCGTATTGCTTTAAAAGTACTTTCTGGGCTCATCATTTTATTCAGCTAATGTTTCTTGCGTTAAGTCTTTTGTGATGTGTTGGTTGCCACTGGTATCTGGGGAGCCCAAATAAATTATGACACCATAACCTTTTTGCTGGTGCTATAAAGTCTCATAGAGCTTCATTCTTATCATGTTAAAAGTCATAATCTTAGATACGAGATGTGATCTTTAAAAGTATTGAGACTAAAGGTTTGAAAATTCAAACTTTTAAAGTTTATATTTTTAAACTTTTAGTCTCCATACTTGAATAAAGACGTGGGGAGGGCTGAGTCACTTGTTTAAGGAATTGATAATGTCTATGCATCTAAGCGAAGTCATAGATATTAGCTATGAAAAAAACCAAAAAATAATCAGAAAAAAATGAAGCTGGTCTTAATCCTTTTTGAACGAAATGTTTCAACGAAACACAGATTTGTGCAAGTACAGTACCCTCCAAAACTCACCAGACATAACAATGATTTTTCTTGTTTTCTAATTATGAAAGTTCATCGCAGAGATAAAATTTGAGGATATAGTAGACATTAAAATATCACAACGCAGCTTCGCACCATATTGAAAACGGAGTTTCAAAAGTGGTTTAACTAAGTGCCTTGAATGTCAGGGTGGGTCTTTTAGAGAAAATTAACGTTTTATTCATTGTTCATTTCTGTCTTAGTCAATATTGTTTTTGATTATACAATTTGGGCTGTACGTTTTAAACAAAGACAAGGGCACAGCTAAGCCGAGTGAATGAAGAAATTATGTCTAGACGTTCATTATGATGTCCAGAGACACCCAAGATATCTATTAAACTTTGTTTAATCTACCACAAGATGAAAATCATAGCACACCCACTGTAAAACCAACACACTTAAGTATTCTGGGTGACCTATTTTAGTTTATTTGGTTGGTTGTGTTTTACGGCATATCAACTCTTAAAATTTATCTAATGCCTACTCCTGTTTATATATATATATATATATATATATATATATATATATATATATATATATATATATATATATGATTTAGTTTGTACTTAACACTTTTTAATTGAGTTAGAGTTCATTTGCTACCACAGAGTGGAATAGTTTCAAGTACTGCTAATAAAACACAAATAGTTTTATTTGCACACAATGAAATAGTTTTTGGTATTGCTTCCTTATACTAATAATTTTATTTGTACTAAATTAGATGCTTTCAAGTATTGCTAGCAAACACTAATGGTTTTAGTCGCACATAATTAAATGGTTTCAAGTACTGCTATCTAATAACTAACAGTTTTGTTTGCACGCAGTTAAATGGTTTCAGGGTTAGTTGAGAACAACACAAGAATGCTGCGAGCCATTTTGAGCAAGTCCTAGAAGCTACACCCCACGAAAGAAAAAAAAAACACACTGTATGGCCACTTACCTCTAATCTCAAAAACTATCCAATTAAGACGAATAAGACACGCAAGACGCTGCTGGAGAAACAAGGACGAACTCATAATTGAAGTTTTTTCGCCGAATCCCTTCACATAGACGTGTCAGCGTTGTTCGATCAGCAAGAACTTATTTACATAAGTTCTGTGCGGACACAGGATGTAGTTTGGAAAAACTGCCGGCAGGAATGGATTATAGGGACGGATGGAGAGAGATTCAGAGAAATCCGTGCAGTTAGCACGGTTTAATGATAACAACTTACAATTTTATTTGCCTACAATTAAATGATTTCAAGTATTGCTATCAAATACTAATAGTTTTATTTATACACATCTAAATGGCTTCAAGTATTGCTATTTAACATTTATAGTTTAATTTGCACACGATAAAAATATTTCGAGTATTGCCATTTGATACTAATACTTATATTTGCACTCAATTAAATGGTTTTACGTATTACTATATAATACTAATAGTTTTATTTACAAAGAATGAAATGATTTCAAGTATTGCTATTTAACACTTATTGTGTTATTTGGTTATGATAAAAATGTTTCGAGTATTGCTATTTAATACAAATAGTTTTATTCGCACACAATTAAATGGCTTTAAGTATTGCTTTCACAAACAGTTTTATTTGTCCGCAAATAAATTGTTTCCCGTATTTCTATCCGACAATAATAGTTTTAATTGCACACAATTAAATAGTTTCAAGTATTGCTATTTAACACTTATTATTCTATTTAACATTATTCGTTCATTTGGACATAATTAAATGGTTTCAAGTATTGAAAATTATTAAATATTTCTTTTTGACGCATAAATGGGACGCTAACAGGATACAATCGTTCCAAGTTTGAGTAATCGTGGGAGTAATGTCAATGAAGGTGTTGTCCTTATTCTACAAAGATATAGGAGTGGATCCTCACTATCAGATGCAGTTTAGAATCATATCCAGAACACTCATTGGTGTGATGGGGGCTTATCGCTCGGCAGTGATGCAGTCGGCATATTCTACAGCTTCAGTCGACTGAGCTTTTTTTAGCTTGGAAACGACTGTTCATATATAGTATGTGAAATATTCTTACAGAAAAATAAAGTTGCATTTTAGAAAACTCTTAGTAAACTAAAAGTACCAATTATCAGGGACGTAGAGGAGTGAGATAGGGAGTAGTTAAGCCCCTAAGAAGATTCTTAAGGACTGACCCCTTCTCAAAAAAATCTCAAGAGTCTTTAACTCTTCATGCGATAAAAGTCAAGACTTATATTTTTATTGGTGAATTTGTTTACTTAACTGCATAGCTTTCGAAGAATCTTTTGGTTTCAATTCTTTATTTAACCAAATTCCCAGTGTTTGGGTCAGGCTTAAGAAAAAACAGAAGGTACCCCGCAAAAAACAATTACCGACGCCGACTTCGCCGATGACATAGCGCTTCTGAAAAATGCAACCGCCCAAGCCGAACCCTACTGCATTGTCTGGAACGAGCCGTTGCAGGCATTGGTCTCCATGTCAATGCACACAAACGGAATATATGTGCTTTAATCAAATAGGCAACAATTCCACTCTAAACGGTAGCTTTCTGAAACCAGTTGACAAGTTCACCTACCTAAGAAGCAGTGTCTCATCAACCAAGATGGAGATCGACACGCGACTAGCAAAGGTATGGACAGCTATCAATAGAATATCAGTTATATGGAAGTCAGACCTGACCGATAAAATGAAACACAGTTTCTTCCAAGCAGCAGTCGTGTCGATACTGCTTTATAGATGCACTACATGGACGCTAACTAAACGGATGGAGAAAAAGCTTGACGGCAACTACACAAGAATGTTTCGAGCAATACTGGACAAGTCCTGGAGGCAACACCCCACAAAGCAGCTATACGGCCACCTACCTCCCATCACGAAAGCTATTAAATTTAGACGAACCAGACACTCAGGACACAGCTGGAGAAATAGGGACGAGCTCATAAGGGATGTACTCCTATGGGCCCCTTCACATGGCCGAGCAAAAACAGGGTGACCAGCTCGAACCTACATACAGCAGCTTTGTGTAGATATGGGAAGTAGCCCTGAGGACCTGCCGGAAGCGATGAACGATTTGGGGTGGCGAGAGAGGGTCTGGGATATCCGTGCTGATGGCGCGACAAGATGATGATTGGGTCTGGCTTGTTCTTTTTTGTTTTATGGCATATCAATCTTAGTGGGTTATTTAATGCCAAAGCCATACTTGTTGAGGAACATAACTTATACTATTTAATCCATAGTTGGGGGCTCATATCTTTCCTTAAGGATTTAGTCTGAAAGTGAACGCAATCTTTCCAGTTCGAACTCGCTTACTAGGAGGCCGCAGTTCAGCATTTAGCCATTATGCCACGGAGACAACTCGATCAGTGTTTAAAATTGTGTGTTCAGTCTTTTATGATGCGTTGGTGGCTACTGCTATCAGGGTAACCAAAACGAATCATGTCGTCGTAACCTTCTAGCTTATGTTGCATAATTGAGCGGAGTTTTATTCTCGTCATCTAACGAACGACAGTTCTAGATACGAGATTTGATCTTTAAAAGTATGCAGACTGAAGTCTTAGATTTTTTTAAAAATTTTAAAACTTAACCTTTAAATAAAGACGTATTCCCAGCCGAGCGAATTATATTAGGAAAAGATGATGTCTAGACATCTGTTCTGCTGTCTAAAGACACCTAAGATATTTACTAAGCTTAGTTTAATCTCTTACAAGATGTTAATTATAGCACACCCATTGAAAGCTGAACACACTTAGGAATTAAGGTTACGCAATATTGGCTCATTATCCACCGCCCCATGGAGAATATAATAAAGTTCATTTTCAGAAAACTCACAATTACCGAATGATATGCCTTATCAGTGGGATAGATAAAGGGGAGACAAAAGAATAGTCACTCCCCCAAGCAAATTCCTTAAGAGTGACGCCTTTTCAGTAATTTAAAACTCTTTAGTCTCCCAGTACAGACAAGTTGAATGTTGCTTTTTTCCAGGCGTTTTTATCAAATTCATAGAATTTCTTTAGAATAACTTTCTCAGCCCTGAGTTGATGAAAATTACCGAAACTTGTAACCTGTTGATTTTTATCGTAACAGTTGAGGACTTCTTTTGATAATCATACTTTTCTTTTGTCTTCAATTGAAATGCAAAATACATAAGTATTCATTTTTGATATAAATTTTGCTACTGTTCTGAGACCATTTTTTTATTTTCCGTGCTCGATCCTTCTGTTAAACCAGGCTACACACAAATAAAACATGGGTATTTCGGGTTGTTTTTGTAATTTTTTGACTTTTCAAAATTCCAAGTATAACAGGCATTACGCAGATACATCCGTTTTTAATGGGGTCAAGTTTTTAACTGACTTAGTTGCATTGTATTAAGACAAAATTGCCTATTTGCTAAACAATGTACGAGCATGTAATAACATCTATTTTTATCATTTAGGCATTTTAAAATAACGAAAACTGACGCTATCAAATTTCAGATGTGGAATGCGGAACCTATCTATCTATCTATCTATCTATCTATCTATCTCCGTCTATTTATATTTATATATCTTAGTTTGATCATATCTATCTATCTATCTATCTATCTGTTCCACATTACATAGGTGTGCGTGTATGTGTGTTACTCCTGGTAAAAATCATGGAATTAGTATACTTAGAGGAACTTGCTTCTTTTTTTACTTCGTAGTAAATAAGCTGACATATAAGACGAAAAGCATCTTTTATTTAATATCTGAACATTATGTATTTATCATATATTTCTTAAACAAACAAGATTAAGTCATTTGAATTAATAGTTTAAATCATTTAAATCAATAGTATGATCTTTTAAAAAGTTATGCAGCGTCGAATTTTATGGAATAACGTAATGCTGAGGAAAAAATAACGTAATTCATTGACAAAAAATAGAATTTAAACTTAGTTGCATCTCCTCAATCTTTTATGACAGCCTTAATTTTTTCATGAATGGATTTTACAACTTTAAAGCAATACTCTTTATCAAAGTGGTTACAACTTTCCCGAATGACTGCAAATAAATCTTCTTTGGAGCCTTCTCATGGAGGATTTCAAAAAATTCCACTGTAAACGTTTCTTGCGGAGCCGATAAGCGAGTCGACCCCGCAAATGAATTTTAGTTTAATGCGTGCGAGTTGTGACAACCAAAGACAATGAAGAGGACAAAGAGGCAAGGTAACAAAACAACAAGGATGGCAATTTATTGTCAGAAATTACAGACGTGGTCGTAGTGTTCCGGTCTCCAGCTTGATGGACGATGTTAGTAACTGGTATGTTCGAGTCGTAGGTGCGGTTGGATGATCGTTGCTGGGAGCTGAGATCAGTCGAGTCGTAGAATGCAGGAGCGTCTGTAACAGCGTCGTGGTCGAAGTCGGTGCTGGCAGTTTGGTAGCGTACAGATCGAGCGAGCGTGGTTTGCTAAGACTTAATCGCGTCTTAGTACTGCGGACCGAGTGAACGAACGACGAGATAGTGGCTAAGGCTTGCCAGGCCTTAGCATATACGCAGTCGAGCGAGCGGATCGATGAAGCTAGGGCTTTGTCGTGCCTCTAGCTGTGTGAGCGTATTGTTTACGGTGGCTATGGCTTTGTCGTGCCATATAGCCGTACGGGTGTATCATTTACGGTAGCTATGGCTTTGTCATGCCAAATAGCTCTGTAGGCGTATCGTTGACGGCAGCTATGGCTTTGTCGTGCCAGAGAGCTGTGCGGGCGTATCGTTGACGGTAGCTATGGCTGTTCGCGCCAAAGTTGTGCGGTTGCTAAGGCTTTTCACGCCAAAGTTGTGAGGGCTGATCGAGACGATAGCTAAGGCTTTTCGCGCCAAAGCTGTGCAGTCGCTAAGGCTTTTCGCGCCAATGCTGTGAGAGCTGATCGAGACGATAGCTAAGGCTTTTCGTGCCAAAGCTGTGCGGTAGCTAAGGCTTTTCGCGCCAAAGCTGTGAGAGCGGATCGAGACGATAGCTAAGGCTTTTTACGCCAAAGCTGTGCGGTAGCTAAGGCTTTTCGCGCCAAAGCTCTGCACTATCGATCGAGCAGGCCAGGGGGCCGCTGTTAAGATTGGCGTTATCTTAGCACTGCGCAGGTATCGAAGTGGGAGCTAAAGGCTAACCCGTGCCTTTAGCGCTGCGCAGCCGAACGGACGAGCGAAACCGGGCGATGGTTAAGACCGGCTTGTCTTAGTGAGTCCTCTTCGTGTTTGCCTCCTGGCCGTCTATTTCAAATGACCAGTTAGAGATGCTCCGACCCGCAGAAGGAGACCTCTCATAGCCCTTAAAAAAGGACAGTAAAAAAAAAAATGGGTGTTGAATCTACCACTAGAAGTGGTGGTGAGGCGAATGCAACCACAAATAACGTAGGATTCTTTTCCTCGTATGAGCTCCGCATAGGACATGCCAACGAACGTTGAAAAAGGCTTGTTAATAGTAAGAAGGTGCTATGACACACAGCTCCTGCCGCGTGAATAGGAAATTCTTTTATAAAAAATGGGTGTAGCAATTAAGTACTTTTTAACCTGCTATAAGCTGGCGACGACTATTAGTTCCATTTTTATCAAGTTATTTTTGGCCGAAGTGTTTTGTAAATATTGTTAATTTTCATTTATCCCTTTTTTATAGCTGTAACGAGATGTCAAGGTCATGAAAAAAGGGCTTAGTCATTTCCGGCCGTGCCCGGATATAATTGTTCTCAGGCGAACGTGTAATCCGAACTGTCTACGTTTATCAGTAGGTCGCGGCACGTTGAATAGTATTTAGATCCGGTCTGTTCGCTGGGCGTGTCATGGATTTTATATATGCTTTCTCTCTGATAAGATGTATCAAAGTCTTCATAAGAGAAAATTATTAGGAGAGAGTCTCCTTAGTGTAGCGACTAATACACTACTAGGGTCACTTTCGGATTGACACCTTTTTGAAAGGATTAAACTTTCTTATGCCCTTTCCAAGCTACGGGTAAAATAGGTACACTGCTGTTCTGCAAGGATTACTTTAGCGTTACTCACAACTGTTGATATGCCACTAAATAAAACAAAAAGTAAATTATCCAGGATTTTAATGTATACAGGCGTACTGATTGTTGAGGTGATCATTGCTACCGGCTCTGCTCTTTTAACTAATATACAACCCTATATAAATGACTTGGGAAATTTACTTGTATACTTTAGATTGTCGTCTATATAGTTTTATCGAACTGCAACGGACAAAACTTTCAGAATCATCCGGCTTGGCAGACGTAGATTTTTGATTCATCACTGAATATCACTATCATCCAATTGTCCACACGCCAAGATTGTTTCTCTTTAACTCAATTTTCTTCAGTTCTTGTATTAGCGCTGGTTTTCTTTTGATATTTCTTTATGCGAATCATATTTCATTGAACCCATTTTTTAAATATTAACTCCTGTTTCGATTCACTTTGTTTTTTAAAATTAGTTTTGTTGTAAATCATCTATTTTCAAGTCATGTTACTTTGAGTTTTCTACTCTGACACATGGATATCAACCAGTATATTTTCTTTTTCGAACTATTCTACTGTTGACAGGGAAAAACAACGTATTTCGTCACACTCCATTGTAGACTGGATTCTTGAAATGAATTCTACTATCCTTTCCGTTGTTTCAAGTGAAATTTTTTTTTTGTTGGAGCCATTCTTTTCTTTGTAGAAGTTATGCCCAACCACATGTTGATTTCTGCAAGTGTGATATATTGACCTTCGACCCGGCCCAAAAATGCTATTCCAAGGTGATGTACCGGAAGGAAGTGACACATTCCAATGGCCAGTAATCGAAAGAGATATCGTGGGCGGATTTAGGCTGATAATATGGGACAAGGGGAAGGTCCCACTGTGCCACTACAGAATGATGCACCGGAAGAGAGTGACCTCTGAACTGCATGACAGTTATTTCCGCTTGATGACGATTAAACATTCGATTTCAAAGATCGAGTGGGCGTCGAACGATTATATAACTCAGTTGATTTCGACGAGC
>OY757907.1:64249869-64277369 GCA_963585895.1 Sepioteuthis lessoniana
AAAGTCCCTAGCAATAGAAAGGGAAATATTTAATTTGAAGTCCTTAATAATATTAAAGATCAAGTTTATCCATCTTAAAGGCTAATGGAATTTGATGGGTGAATAATCGGCTAAAAGGATTTAAAAATGCGGCCAGAAATAAATACAAATTCGCAACGGATTCGGAAAAGGTAATCTTAGTGAAGTTGGAAGATAGAATATCTAGATAAAGGAATATTTGAAATAGGTTTAATGATAAATAGAAAAGGAACTTTATGCGCGTGCTTTTATATACATTTTATATACATCATATCAACCCTTGCTGGGTTAGCGCCTTATCGACGAAGCTAAGTATACGCCGATTGTGTCCCCTTTGGACGGGTAAAACATCTCCCCCTGTTCTGAGTATAAAACTTAGCGATATCTAATGATGAAGCTCCAGTCCAGGGGATGTGGATAGTATGAAGTTTCCTTTCATTTCAATTATTCTCAGATCCACTCTGACCCAGTATGGTTGTAGATATTCGGGCCCCATTAATGAGTCAAATAGATTTGTTTGAAAATTATAAGTTTCGGACGGGAAGAGGATTGGTCGATTGATTTCAATGGCATGTAAACCCATTAGGATTATCTTATGCCGAAAAGTAAGGTAATCATGTTAACAATTTCATTATTGTGTAGTTATTTCGTCATAGTTTTGTTTCTGTTTGCATGCGGTCCTATCAAATTCACATCATTTGCATTTGACCTATCGATGGGACACTAACACGTACTCTCATTCCGGATCAGCAGTTGACCTGATGTAATATTTTGACTTTCGAACCCGACCAAAAATACCATTCTAAGGTGATTCACCGGAAGGAAGTGACACATTCCAATGGCAGTTATGAGAGGAAATAACGTGGGCGGAAATTGGCTGATGAAAAGGGACGAGGTAAAAAAATTCCCATGGTACACTCATAGATTGACGCACCAGAAGAGAGTGACCTGTGAACTGCATGACAGTTATTTCCGCTTGATGACGATCAAACCTGCGATTTCAAAGATCAAGTGGGCGATCGAGTGGGCGTTGAATATAGCTCAGTCAAGACAGAAGTCAAGTGCCAGTGGCAGTAGAGTTGGAGAAGGAGATAGACGAGGTGTGGTAGGGAAAGCCACACCCGGCCGAAGGGGCCCTCGGGAGCCCTGATTGAATTGGTCCAGAGAAGATGCTGATAAGAGGCAGTAAAGAAAGCTAGCACCCAGCAGAGTGGACCCCAGGGCCTCCGGTTGAGCATCAGGAGAACGAGAAAGACACAACATTGACCGCCATAAGTTTGGGGTCAAAATATTGCAGTTATGTTCGGTCTCCAGCTCCCTCTCACACGCAAACCTTGAATACCCTTTTCGAACCCTTGAGGTAAATATTTTGTAAAAGATGTCTTCCTGCGTCTGTCTTTATTATTGTGTCGTTATGATACGGCACATGAGCATTTAACACTGAGAGTAATGGCAATAAAGGTGTAGCTCCTTAACTATTTAATAAAAATAAGCAATTACCAATTACATTTTAGATTGAATGATAATTTTGCGTTGCATGAATTCTTATTATATGGAAATATTGCTGGAAAATGCTTGGTTTGGTTTTTATGGCACACACACACACACACATATATATATATATATATATATATATATATATATATATATATATTGTTACCTCCTAAGGCCCCCTTTTCAACTTGGCCTTGGGAGCAGACTTTCTGTCTCCTCTGTGCACTAAGAGTGAACTTTTCTTTGCTCTTTGATCTGGGTCATTTTGAATACTAAATTGCACGGCCCCTTTGGCCTTGTCATTCGGGCTAAGACTACTGCTACTTTGGTCAGGTGACCCTGGTGTCTCTGAGAGTTAGAATGAATCCGGCCGCCGACAGAGTAAGACCTAGCTGAACATTTCTCCCAAGACAAAGAACTAACCAGTAACTTTTTACTTGCTGTATTTATTCGAGTTTTGTTGTGTTTGTTTTCGCTGGCCAGACTTTGAATAATCTTCTAAACTTTAATCCAAAATACATTTCATGTTGTTTATAGCCCATGCTTTTACTTTCACCCCTTCTGCCCACGTGTTACTATTATTTTGTTTTTACCTTTGTATGCTTCCTCGTCCCCTGCACATCTCCTGTAAATAAATTTAGATTAGTATTTCCAAACATCTGTTTTATTTGACTATTTTGCGTACGTCTTATTTTTGTGTTATGACTACGTGGTACCGAGTCCATCCCTAGGCACCTATCCTAAATTCTCCGTAGTTGTAACAATATATATATATATATATATATATATATATATATATAAAAGACGAGCACATGATGACACGAAGAGGAATACTTTTTAAGTTTTGATTGTTTTCAACTAGTTTTGAAGTTACAACATCACCTGGGGGAAAACATTTTGTAAAAAAAAAAAAAAGATTAGAACGTTTCAAACGAGTTAAAATGTCATAAGGGAAGCGAGCAAAAATGTACTGCTCACGTGGCATAACCATTTATGGAACGAAATCCATCTTCTTGTTCAAATGGATTCGATCAATCGTGTATATATCACCTGGCTAATGAGTTTTTAGGTTTAGGCGGAGCGTGTTTCAGATTAGCCCAGCTGACCGGCTGGTTTATTTGTTCATAAAGAAATTTTGGAGGTGGTGCCCGTGGTGTAATGGTTATCGTCGTAGAAAATAGACACGGCGACACGAGTTCAAATCCTGGATGAGACTCATTGCATTTGACATAGCACTAATACCCCTGGGAAAGGTATGAATCAAATTATTCTCCCCCTAGCTTTGGGTAAATAATAGGGCAGACTGATTTCTTCAGCCTTGGTGGGGCAACTAGTCTAGGAGAAGGAAAACTCTGAATTCAAACCTGTTAAACTCCACTTAAAAATTGACCTTGTGTCTTATCCTGTCCGAACGGAGGGGTTGGAAAAAAGGAAGTGCCCATGGTGTAATGGTTATCGTCGTAGGAAATGGACACGGTGACATGAGTTCAAATCCTGGACGAGACTGATTGCATTTCACATAGCACTAATACCCTTGGGAACGGTATGAATCCAATTATTCTCCCTCCAGCTATGGGTCAATAGTAGGGCAGAATAGGTTCTTCAGTCTTGGTGGAGCAACTAGTCTAGGAGAAGGAAAACTCTGAATTAAAACCTGTTAAACTCCGCTTAAAAATTGGCCCTGTGTCATATCCTGCTCAAGCGGAGGGATTGGTAAATATGTATATAGAAATTTTTGACAGCCAAATCTTATTTCAAGTCATGATAATTTAGTTTCATGTCAAATCATCCATAAGGCACACCTGTTTGGAAACATTTATACCATTTGTCTTCTTGTTTTTCAATCATTGATTATAAAATACAACCAATATATATTTGAAAAGCATAAGCAAACTGAACATTATGATTGACTTTTGGCAGTATTATATGCGAGTTAGTATGTTTACCGAAAACGAGTGGTTTCTTCGTGCAAGGTGCTAGAGAAGATATGTTGTATGGAGGTTACATATTCAAATGGTCAAATTCCCCAGACGTTTTCAGTCGCACACACACATATACGCATCCCCACCCTACCACAAACAGTCGAACATACCCACTCAGGCAGATTTATTGATCCAATAGAAAATCTTTTCAATTTTAAATCATTTTTTAAGTTGCTGAATATGGCATTCATATGCAGCTCAGAGGCCATTGTTGCTATTTCAGGAAGGATGAGTATTTCCTTTTTTCTCCTTTGTTTTACAACAAGCCTTTGATATATATATATATATATATATATATATACTAAAAATGAAATGTAAAAATAATAAATGAAAAATATATAAAAATAATGTCAAAATATGGAAAATGAAGAATCTATTTTGAAATAACATAATCACAATAAAAATACTGGATCATTTGAACAACTCTTTGTCGCCGTCACATACATATTTTGGTATGTGACGGAACTCTCGCATAATCCAGGCATAAAGTCACAAGTACAAAGCAGCTATGAAACGCATTGCTAGTAACATGTTAACATTTATTTCAAAGCAAGCCTATATATATGAGTATGGTTTGATTTGGTTTGGTTTAGTTTTATGGGATATCAACCACTGTATGTTATTTAATGGCAAATTCAGTTTATACATATATATTAGATATATATATGATTGGTAAACTCATTTTGTTCAGTCACTTAAACGAGCCTGATATCTTCTTTGTATACAGTTAAATGGTTTCAAGTATTTCTATATAATTTTCACAATTTAACATCAGTTGTCTTTTTGCACATATAGTTTGTTCTATTTAACCCATAGATAGAAATCTGTCAGGTGCTACCACTTCGGTTTAGAGTGAACCTGAGAGAAATGGCATTAAAGGGGTATTACACATTACCTAAAGCTTCAGGGCTAGAGTCTAACTAACATATTGTTTAGTGTCATAAACAGGACACTCATTGGTAGGATCTTACCTCTCTGCATAGATGCAGTCGGTGTATTCTACAGCCCTAGATGACTGGGCTTGTGTGTGTGTGTGTGAGTGTGTGTTGGAGGCATTATAGATAATTTGCTTGGTGTCATTACTTTATAAAGTAAAGTAAAGTTGGCGACTTTAGTCGAGGGTGACCCGAAGGGTCTCTTTTCAATAGCTATAACACCGAGGTGTAGGGGAGGACGCTACTCCCTTCCCTGGATTGCTCCACTTGATTCTTGATCCGTATAATCTTCTCTAAACGCATGAGTAATATAGTGTATTAGATATATACGCTTCTGCTACACGTACGATGCGACATAAGGCCAATATTACAACGATGCAAATTCGATATATATATATATATATATATATATATAAATTAACCAGTTAGTGTCCAAAGACAGTATGAGTGGATTATTGTTTTACATAGAATATATGAGGGTAATCATATAAATCTATGAGAGTGCTCAATGTATGGCTACTGTAAGTTCCCTATTTATTCTCTAGGGTATAACAAAATTCACATTCAGAGCGTATATAGTGCAATTAAATGGAGACTCAAACTCGGTTAAGCCGTCATAATAAATTTATTTCGGCGGAGAATATTGTTGGTATATTCACCGTCTCGTCGGATGACTCTTTACATGCTCTGTATTGTCCCAGAGATGCGAATGAGGAGTTACAGTTCGTATTCAGAAGATAAATAGGAAAATTAAAGAAATTAAAATATAAATTAAAAATCAGAAAACAAGAATAGAAATAAAAATAAAACAAAAATAAAAAACATAAAAATAAAAAAACATAAAGTGGAACTCATTCGTTCATAGGCGTGAGCAGAGGGTGTGAACATATTATATGTTAGAACGATTAAGAAACAGGAATGGAATTAATCTACTGGTCAGTCCCTTTTGATTTTGTGTTCTGTTTGTGGGTTCCACTACTTGGCAGGTGTGCTATTCTAAACAGACTCAGATCGTTTAACTAATGGCTATCTCATATATGATTTATATTTATTTCTGATATGTCTGTTAATTAACCCAGCTGTTGCCATCTTAGGTGTTTCTCTAGTTTCAATTAGGATCGAGATACATAAACCAGATAAGGTGGGGACATTCATTATAGTCGTCAAGTGTATTTTTTAAAATTTACCCTAAAAATGGTCAAGGGGAATTAACCACTCTAGAATCCCAGGCCTTATTTTTGGATTAATATTCCTTGTTCATCTGGCCCTTATCTACCTTTGTCTTTCCCTGTCTCGGTGATATCTGCTGTTGTGTTGATCTGTATTATTTACTAATGTTTCTTTATTATTTAAGATAATTTAAATTTTCCTCTATGTCTACACTTAAAGACAAGCTCATTTCTCTTGTTCAATAAAAGTTTTCTATTCTTGAAATTAATTATGCTAATTTTTTCGTCTAAGCATAGGTTACATCTACCGTTGAAGCCGTTGGCGGCAGATGAATGCCTTAATATTTTCCACTTAATTTGTGGAGATAGCCCCTGATCCTTCAGGCCCCAGAAGTATTTCGATAAAGCAGTCTGGTACCTCAAGTTTCCGGTTGGAAAATGAGTGTCTATGGCTGTACCATCTTTCCTTCCAGTTTCCCGCGGAGATCCCTATATAGATTTTTTCCCCGTCCCTTTGCTGTTCCATAGGAGAAATGCATGCTTGGTATACGACATTCCTCGTGGTGAAGCGTCCGCCTAAGGGGCATTCTTCCTTATTCCTACAGTTACAAGACTCCACGTTTGGATTCCTATCTCTCGTGGTAAGCTCATTGAGTAGCCTCCTATTATGGTTGCTTAGTATATTGTACATATTCTTAGTGCAGGAGTAGCGAATTTTCACTGTATTCCTGTTAAAAATCCTACTCAATGGGTTGCCTCTATTAAAATGTTTATCTAGTAGGTGTAGAAAGTATCTACCTATGTTAATGTTAGTGAGCTTACAAAATAGCGGATTGAACCAGACTACTTTTCTATTTCTATTCTTTCCTCGTCTATTTCCGTGACTACTATTATTAATAGTCTCACCTACCTTGAGGGGTGTGTGGGTCCTACTATTATTCTTCCTAGCTCTCGAATTGAGGTCCACTGGGGTTAAGTATTCCAGTCTACCTTGGAATCCACTGTCCTTCAGGGCGTCATCATATCTACTCTTGTTTTCCTCGAACATTTTCTTACCTGAGGACAGCTTATTAATTCTCTGGTTCACCGCATTGGGTATCTGTCTCAGTACCGATCTTGGGTGGTTTGAGGAGATATTTATGTATCTAGGGGCGGAATCGTTCTTACTAAAGGGTTTGAACGTCTAGATTGATGTGTAGCCACAAATATAACTTGTGGAAAAACTCTATGGATACTATCGATTGGTTTAAGAAAATTAAGGATAAAAAGAGATCCACTTTCATACAATTCGACATCATAGAGTTCTACCCTTCCATCACTAAAGAATTATTAGTGAGGAGCCTTAACCAAGCTAGAGAATATACTGAGATCACAGAAGAAGAAATAGAAATTATCCTAGCAAGTAGAAAAACCGTCCTATCCGATAACCGCAGATCCTGGGTAAAAAGTCACGTAGACAATTTCGACGTCCCCATGGGGGCCTACGATTCGGCTCAGGTAGCAGACTTAGTGGGGATCTATATCCTAGATACGCTAGGTCGTATTGTCAACTCACAACAAGTGGGACTTCGCCGAGATGACGGGATTATTTATATCCCAGACAGTAACGGTCCGAAGACCGCTAGTATACAAAAGAAAATTATTAGGGCCTTCAAACTACAAGGGTTTAGAATTCAAATAGCCTCAATATACCAACAATATTCTCCGCCGAAATAAATTTATTATGACGGCTTAATCGAGTTTGAGTCTCCATTTAATTGCACTATATATATATATATATATATAAGACTTTCATTTTTTATCGATATTTTCGCTTTTTGTTATGAATTTTTTTCATCTTTGAATTTATCTTTTTTTAAAAATTATTTTGGTGGACTACTCACGTGAACAGTAAAATTTTAAATCCACTTCATTCCTTATTAAGTGCCTTCTACTCTTATTATGCACACCAGCACTCACACACACACACACACACACACACACACACACACATATATATATATATATATATATATATATACGTGGGACATTCAATAAGTTTCCAGACTTTTTTTGTACAGACATTTAAAATTGTCGTCGACTCTTGAAAATTCAGTATGTTATTGCTATACATATTATGAGATGACTGAGCAAGTTTTATGATTTCAGTTTCAAATCAACAGCTACAGCAGCAATTGGAACACACCCTACTAAAGCGTGATTGTCACAGCTGTTGAATTTCAAAAATGCAATCCGGATGAGAGGACACTTTAGAAGAACGATATGCAATAAAATTCTGTTTTAAACTTGGAAAAAATGTCGCAGAAACATATGGAATACTTTGGACTGCTTTTCGAGCATCTTGCATGAATCAAGCATCAGTTTTTGAGTTGCATAAGAGATTCAAGGAAGGCAGGGAGTCTGTGAGAGATGATGAGAGGTGTGGGAGGAGTAAGGAAGTCAATACAAGATTGGCCAAAGGCTTAAGGTTAGGGTTACTAGTTGAGGTTTTAAGGGAGTTCAGGAAGAGATTCCGTCAGAAGAATCCAGCACTCTTCAAATCGGTTCAGTGGCTTTTCCATCGGGACAATGCACCAGTCCACAACTCCATCCTTGTCTCAGACTATTTGACCAAGATGGGCATCAAGACAGTTCCTCACCCTCCCTATAGTCCAGACCTTGCGCCATGTGACCTTTGGTTATTCCCTAAGCTCAGAGGGTGTCGTTTTGAGACAATTGAGGAGATGAAAGAGGCTGTGGTGAAGGTCATTGATACGCGGACACAAGAGGACTTCCATGGGGCCTTCCAGAAGTTGTTGAAACGGTACAAGTGCATTGCAGCCGGAGGAGATTTCTTCGAACGGGACTAGAGTTTCATGTGTGTACTATCAATAAAAGTACCCATACGAAAAAAGTCCGGAAACTTATTTAATGATCCTCGTATGTATATAAATATATACCTACACTCAGTGTGTTATGGTTAGATTGTCACAATTTGAAATTATTACGCTACGTAAACATTTGCATACATTCACGTATATCCATATATATACGCACCCGAACCAACGTATATTTCAGAGAAGTTTTTTTCCTTTTTCTCCTTTCTGAGTTGAATGTGTGAAAACATACTTGACTCCACTAATTTATTTTATGATAGTTTATGTGTTTATATATTCGTGTTTGTGAGTATGTGCATGAATTTCAGTTCTGTTTGGTACATGAGTGTGCATGCGCGTGTGTGTTCGTGTGTATGTGTGTGCGAATTTTGCTCTGTTTCAAGTCGGTTTAAATTTATCTATGAAGATTTTTCTGTGATCTAATAAATTTTATTTTTATGTTGTATTTTTTGCCGATGATTTTATATAGATTTTCCTTTAAGTATGCCATGGTTAGAGTGGCGTACGTTGGTGCCATTTTTGTTCCCATAGCTCTTCCTAGAGTTTGGATGTAATTCATTTTTTCGAATTGTAAAGGGTTATTGCTTAGGGTTTGTTCCATACCATCAGTCATAACAATTTTTGTTTAATCTTAAGTGTCATGTTTCTGGGTATTTTTCAATTGAAAATGACTATTTTCTTAATTCATGGGGGATATCGCTGTATAGGTTTGTGACAAAAATGTTTCCATAAGTGTATCGGGATCGTTTGTTTTGTGGTATGGAGTTCAAAAAGCGGATGTCATCTTCAATGTAGCATTTTATCTTAAAATAGAGTCTCTTTACATAAAAGCAACATTACATTATAAGAAAAAATCTATATATCAAAACACTTTTATGAATGCAGCAATGGAAACTTTAAAATTATGCCAGCATACTTGACTAATAACTATTCGTTCGTTCAAATAAAAGAAGAAGAACTTCTCAGAAAAATTTCAACCTACATTAAAAAGAGCATAACTACCCCCACACACAAAGAACTGAACGCAAACTCTGTGAATAAATGTGTATATGAATGTACGTGTATGCATGCGAACACACACACACACACACACACACACACACACACACACACACACACACACACACATATACGCTCAGTATTATTTGTAAATAGACATAAAACAACAACAATAACAACATCTGCAAATAAATAAAATCAAAATTTTTTCCTTTGATTAATAATGTAACGGAAATTAAAAAGTTCTTAATCCCTTTGACAAAAGTGTATTTTATTGAATTGTCGATGCAAAAATAAAAATTAAATGCGTCGTTAGAAAAATTACGAATGATGACTATACAATTGACATCAAGATCTCATCAAAGTTTACTGTTTTTGTCATCGTCGAAAAGTGGAAATGGCCTTTGAACCCAAATAGGACAGTTCACATTTGGGGTTTAATCTTTGAATCATCGGGTTTTGTTTTGGATCGGTCGTCTATTGCGTGTGTACATTACCTAATATTCTTATTTGCTATTTTTGGTCGCTGTATTAAATATACCATTTATCAATCTAGATTGATGTTCTTAATTTCTTCTGGTGGGAATACGAAAAACTTCTTCCTTTCAGGTTATCAAGTCGATTACTTTTATACCACGGCTTTTGGAGAGGAAAATAAAACTCACTTCGTTCGTAAAAAACACAACACTAGACGATTACCGACTGAACCAGCAGCTGTATAACTCGTCTGATCAATACAGATCCTAACTGAGTGGCATACGTCTAGATAACAGCAAGGCAGTACCTGAGGGGGTCCATAAGACGTGTAAAAGTGGGTTACTGTTATAATATTGCGAAGCGTTATTATACTTCAGCTTTTTTCTTTAGTGAAATAGGGAAGTACTGCTACGGGTCCTGAGTCAACTCGATCAAGTTCAGCACGTTTTTTTTTACTGTATATTAGCTGAAGACAATAACTTGGCAGTTCAGTGAGGCCAAGGACTTGGTTTTCTGTGGTGAAGTTTTTGCACATATTTGAACGAGGCTGCTAAATCTCTAAAACTGAGAACATTTTTGCCGCTCTCCGGTTATTATGAACAATTATCACTTCATATTTTTCCCGCTATATCAAGAATTTAGACGATTAAAATAAAACATTAAGTGCGTATGTAGACCCAAATTATCGTTCAGTTTCAATTTGGACAGTAAATAAACTATTAACTTGATTTATATAACTAACTTAAAGATATCTATCTGTTCATATTTTTGTTATATTTTCCCTTGCGTAGCTATGAAGTAAAAAATCATTAATAATCTATCTATCAATTTATCTATGCCAGTCAGAGCTACAAATATCAACTTTTATGAACAAAACCTCAAGATCTTCCATAGTTTAAAATAAAAAAAATGTTATTCATATAAAATTGAAAATTCTTCAATTGACCATTGAACACACACACACACGCACACACACACACACACACACACACATATATATATATATGAATGAGAGAAAATGAAATGAAACAGACAAGTATATGTAGAAAAATATAAACGGACGAAAGATATATATTTGGTGTAGTGGATGATTTATGTAATATATCATATATATTACAAATATATATTGATGATTTTCTGTAATATATATATATATATATATATATATATATATATATATATTATTGAATAAATAAATAGATATATGATGAATCATAGACTACAACAAATATATATCTTTCGTCCATTTACTTTTTTCCAACACACACACACACACACACACACACACACACACACACACACACACACACACACTCGTGGTGTAATGGTTAAAGCGATGGACTGCGGAATCGTAGTACGCGAGTTCGTACTCCAGTCGCGCTATTACGTTGACTTTCGGGCAAATACCCTTGGGAAAGGTATGAACTCCCTTGTCCTCCCAGTTATGGGTTAAATAGTAACACTACAGTTCTTCTAGGAGAATGGCTTTGGCATTGGCATTGGCATTAAATAACCTAAAAAGAGTTGATATGCCATTAAACAAAGAAACCAAACTAAATTAATTGTTATTAATTTCAATAAAATTCTTATCCCTGTCCTTGCTATTGCCTAGAATGGAGGCCTCCGTGGCCCTCAGTTAGGATAATTTGAATTTTCCTTTATGTCTACATTTAAACACGAGTTCATTTCGTTCGTTTAACAATAGTCTGCGATCTTTGAAATTAATTATACTAATTTTTTCATCGAGACACAAGTTAGATCTACCATTAAAGCTATTCGCGGTAGAAGATTGCTTTTTTCCATTTTACTTGGCGGGGGGGGGCAGCCCTTGAACTTTAAGGTTCCAAATATACTTAGATCGAGCGGTTTGGTTCCTAAGTCGTGGATTCTAGGCAATAACCAGGACAACGATACATATATATATATATATATATATATATAGTCATCCACAGACAGATCTGTTTCGTTCAATCAGAATTCATCTGTGTGGCTTGACATATTAGCTTCCCGTAGCTGGGATCGAAACCCGGTTGACTCAAACGCCAATCCAAGTTTCTCACTCTTCAGCCACGAGGAGCCAGTAGCAGCGAAGTAAATTTTAAACGGTTATGAATCACTATTACTATTATTTACATACATCCGTTTAACGGCTGCCGAGACCTCAATTCACATATGAAGAGACTTGCAATAAACGCTAATGGCAAAACGATTACTTCATTCGCCGGAATATATATATATATATATATATATATATATATATATATATGCGTGTGTGTGTGTGTGTGTGTGTATGTGTGTGTTCGTCAATTGTCCGCGAGACCGGGGTTCAATCCCAGGTCGAGTCATACCAAAGACGTGATACCCCATTACTTAACACCCAGCATTATAAAGTAAGGATCAAGGGTAAAGTGGAGAAATCCAGGGAATGAAGTTGCGCCCTTCCCTACACCTTGGTGTGGTAGCTATTGAAAAGGGAACCATCGGGTCACCCACGACTAAAATCGCCGACTTTACTTTATATATATATGTAAGTTGTGTTGGCTGGCCGTAGTCGAATGCTACCATTTTTTGAGTCATTGGTATGACGCAGAACACACACACACACACACACACACATATATATATATATATGATTAGAATTTAACGCTAAAAGCATTTTTAATTAAGAAAAACCTTTAAAGTGGTCTATACACAACAGTACAAAGCTGTATTAATACAAAAAAAAATAGGACGCAATTGTAGTTGGAGCTTGGAAAGGCTTTGAAAAAAGACTGGAGGAATAGAAAATCAGAAGAAGAATCGAAACCATCCAGACCGCAGCATTATTGAATATTCTGAATATTCACGGAGATCTGATTTGTTTGTTGCTTGGGTTTTATGGCATAGCAACCATTTTAGGTTATTTAATGCCAAATCAATTTTTTTTATACAAATAACAGTTCTATTTCAAATAATTCACGTTAGCATAAGTACACAGTTTAATTGTCAAAAATATTTCTATTTCAAGCTATTCGGTTAAGTAAAACAGTTCTAATTCAAACAATTCTGTTTAGTATAAGAATAGTTTTTGTTTACTCGCAGTTAAATGTCAAAACAGTTCTATTTCAAACAATTCAGTTTAGCATAAGTACGCAGTTTAAATAACAAAATTTCTATTTCAAGTAATTGTTTAGCATAATTACGCATTTTAGTGCTATTTAAACCATAGATAGGACCCTATCCGGGTCAGATTAAACCTGGGGGTGATGGCAATGAAAGGGTACTCTGCATTTCCAAAAGCTCTAGCATTACTGGAACCTCATCATCAGATTGTTTAGTGTCATATCCGGGACAATGATTGCTGGGCTGGGGGTCTTACTCCTCTATAGAGATGTAGTCGATGGAAACCTGAAGGACCACTAGTTTATGTTGGAATGAAAAATTCACGAAGAGTGATACTAAACGATTAATCAATTGATAAGTGAATGCAGTAAATTAGTGCAAAAAGAATACAAGAATAGACTGGAGTGAGTCGAAAATCTAACCCGCTGTGAAATGTGAAAGATATTAAAATTTGATCACACTACCAAATGGTATATGCACAAGCAAGAATCCATCCTAGTGAATAAGACAGAAAATTCTCTAGGATTTTGAGAAACAAACAAATCAGCTAATGCCAACCAGAATACTAGACCTAGAGATCACTACCCCTTCCCCCTCCCCCACAAAAAAGAAGAAAAAGAGAACCTACCGAATAGTGGACTTTGCCGACCCGACGGACCACAGATCGAAATCTAAAGAAAACTATAAAAGATACAAGTACTAAGACCTTGCTCAAGAACTAAAAATGTTATGGAACATGAAGTTGACAGTGATACCAAATAAGGTCAGTACACATGGAACGCTCCCCAAAGGCTTGGTAAAGGGGCTTGAAAAGTTGGAAATCAGTGGACGAGTCGAGTTAATGAAAACTATAGCATTTTTTTAGGTCAGTCATAATACTGAGAAGAGTCCTGGAGATTTGAGGAGACTTGCTGCCTTTCCAATAAAAGATCTTTAGCTAACGCTGGTTTGAAAAACTTGCAAGGAGTAATATACTATTACTACTACTATTACTACTATCAATAATAATTATAATAATAATAGTATGAGGAGAAAAAGTTTAAACGGTTAATCACATGATAAACGGTTGCAACAAACTTGCAGAAACAGGATAAAAGACCATGCAAATCCAGGTGGGATGGTAAATCCACTGGAAATTTGACCTTTCAGCGAAATGGTATAAGCACAAACTAGAAACAGCCTTAGAGACTGAGACCCATAAAACTCTCTGAGATTTTGAGATACAGACGAATCATCCAATCTTGGCCAGAATACCCAAACTAGTTTTAATTTTAAAAACCTCGTAAAAACACTATCAAGAAAACTGATTCCCCTTCATTTCCCCCGAGGTGCGCAATACTTCAAACTTTGTGTCAAATTTGTGCTCAGATTTTTAAATGAGGACCACCAAACATGATGTTGGGAATTAAATTCTTCACCTTTTCTTTTTCTTATATTAGTATCTTATATATATATATATATATATATATATATATATACATACACATATATATATATATATATATATATATATATATATATATATATATATATATATATATATATATACAATATCACCCCTCATGGTCCTGATGGTTCAGTAGAACCGAAACGCTATAGTGTCGACCTCTCAATAAATCTCTCCTTTCACTTGGATCGTTGTTGTCTGATATTACAATACTTTTGGTAATACCATCGTGTAAAATTTCAACTCCACTTTCAGGAATAATTAACCCTTCACTCATTACAAATCCTGGAGGTTTCATAAACAGATTAAAAAAAAAGCAAAAAACAACTGACCAGAAAACAAACAACCACTCCTCCTTCAAAAAACAAAAAACAAAAAAACAAACAAACCCCCCCCCCAAAAAAAAGCAAAAACAAAAACCAAACAAACAAAAACAAAACAAAAAAGAAAAACAAAGACAAAACAGCCCCTGCCGAAACAAACAAACAAACTAAAAAATCAAACCAAAAAAATAACTAAAAATAAACAACCAACCAACCAACCAACCAACCGACCAACCAACCATACAAACAAACAAACAAAAACAACACGGATAATGAAAATAAATTTATGGCTCGTAGAGATATGAAGTCATTGTATACTAATATATCAAATGATAAATGTTTAAATCTTCTACAAAAAACAAAACAAAAAAAAAAACACCCAATAAAGATAAACCTATTTCTACAGAAGGTCATAGATATTTGTTATATAATCACTGATCAATGATTTTTCTCTTTCAAAAATAATTTTTATATCACACACACACACACACACACACACACACACACACACACACACATACATATATATATATATATATAGTCATTCTATAAATGTGGGGAATTCATAATTTCTTTTTCAGAATTTTTTCCATAATGCAAACTCTGCATTGTTTGGAATTGGGTTACAGTATTTTTTTTTAATCTCGTAAAAACATTAGTTTGTGTCAATTCAAAATGGTTGCAAGTCAGGCAAGGCACTCCAGGCTTAAATAGAGGTCTGTCATCAAAATTTTAATGGCTGAGAAGGGCAAACCATGTGAAATTTACAGAAGAATGTGTGATGTGTACGGAAAAGCATGTTTTATTCATAAAATCTTTACAAATAAGCTAAACATAGGTTTTCTATGACGAGCGAGAAGGGAAAAGAGAGGCCATGGAATGGAAACACATTAACTCTCGGGAAATAAAAAGTTCCAGGTGTACAGACATTCTTCTGAGGATTCTTCTGTATTGACTTCCTTGAAAAAGGTGCATCTGTAAACTATGATTCTTTTTGCCAACTCCTTTGGAGATATTCGCCTTATTTATTGAATGGCCCTTGTATATATATATATATATATATATATATATATATATATATATATATACTTGTCGTTATCTGAATATGTTCGGTTAAAGACCTCAGGTTGTTTCCTTTTCAAAATCTTCAAATGAAGACATTCGAGTCTTATCTATCTCATGTCTGCGTCAAGATGGTGAAGAAAGTATCCCATACATTCAACCATTTCGCGGGTCATCCTCAGGGGTTGTGTTAGGTTGTTTATTGCCGTGAGTTTTATTTATATCTAATTTGAGTTTTTTCTTTTCTTTTTTAAAAAATTGGGTTGGCTTATTGTGTTAAGGTGAGTGGTATGGTTAGTTATTGAATTAACAATCTAACAAAACCCTTGAGGATGACCCGCGAAATAGTTGAATGCGCTTGGGCTAGTATGGGGTACTTTCTTCACTGCCTCGATTCCGACATAAAAAAAAGTAACACGAAGACTCGAACGTCTTCACTTGAACATTTTGTAAAGGAAACAATCCGTGGTCATTAACCACACACACACACACACACACACATATATATATATATATATATATATTGACATCCACAGACTGACTATTTCGTTGTATCACAACTCTTCAGTGTGGCTAGACACGCAGGACGCTTCAAGCTAACAGCATTCAAAAGAAAAAAAGCAACATAAAACCATCATTGTTTCTGAAGGGTTAGTGACCAAACACGTATGTGAGCCTACTCTGATTAAACAGTAAAAAGTAAAAACATTAAATTCGAACCTGTTAAACTCCGCTTACGATATACATCATCATCACCATCATAATGAAGTCACACTGACAGCACGCATTTTCTTACTCTCATTCTCTCTCTCTCTCTCTCTCTCTATCTATCTATCTCCACATCCGCCCCAATCGTCTATTGCTCCCGACAGGTTTTCCGAATTATATTCTGTCTCCGCACAGAGCTTATGTAAATAAGTTTTTGTTGGTCGGCCAACAATAGTACGCTCATGTTAAGGAGTCCATTGAAGAACGTCACTTACCAGTTTGTCCTTGCTTCTTCAGCAGTGTCTTGCATGTGTTGTTCGTCTTACTTTGATGGTTTTTGAGATGGAAGGTAAGTGGTCGTACAGCAGTTGTTTCGTGGGGGGGGGTTATTTCCAGACTTTGTTCAAAATAGCTTATAGCATTTATGTGAAGTTCCCATCTATCTTTTCTTCCATGCGTTTTGCTAGTGTCCATGTGGTGCATTCATACAGAAGTAGTGACACGGGCATCACTTTTATTTTATCAGATAGATCAAAGTTTCATAATACCGATAATGTATCGATAGCATTCTACGCCTTCGCTTGGTGTACGTTAACATCAGTGATGAGATATTGTTGCCGTGGTATGTGAACTTGTCTATTTTTAGAGGCCTTCCACTTAGAGTGGAGGTGGCCCCTTCTCTTTGAAAACACAGGCATGTGTGCTAAACACATCTAAACATTGTAAATGTCAAGAAAATGAATTTTAAACATAAAGAAAGATTCTCGTTAGGTTTTGGAAGTCACGTTTTCAGTATATTTATTATTCAATATTTTACAAATATGGAGAGACTTTTTCAATGCTTAATCCAAATAGCTACGCGGAAAATACTGACCTAACCTCTTTGTCCCGCCATTTTTTTGTTCTGATATCAAGGTCTTTTTCACAGTCTATTTGACTAGAAATTGCATTTTTTGTCTGATTCCTACGCATGCCTCTGAGTTCACCCTGGTATAATGTATGTTGGTGCGTGAGATCGAATTAATGCCTCTATCAGAAAAATATTCCTGTGGTTTTCCTTTTTTCGTAATTCTTAGAAGTTTTCTTTTTGTACAGGGAACATGAACAGATGAGTCCGAACACAATCTTTTATATCGTAATATAGATAAAAAGTTTGGATTGGTTGGTTTTACAACATGTCAACTCGTATTGGTTTATTTTATGCCAAAGTATTTTTTTTTGTTGTCATTGACGATTCTTAGTATTATTATTTTCATTCTTTGAAAGTTGCTCACACAAGTTTTAATGGTGATTTATCACTGAATTTTAATCAACAGCAAGTCTCATCGGGTCACTTGGACTCTTCTTTGTATTCTAGGTGATCTTAAAGTCTTGGTTGGTTCGGGTTAATTTTATTGCACATCAACAATTGTTGGTTATCTTGCGCCAAATACAATTTTTACATATCGATTCAATATATGATTTGTAAATACATTTAATCGATACACACTGTTAAATGATCAAATAGCTCCATTTCCAACAATTCAGTTTAGCATAAGTGAAAAAAAAGTTAAATGGTTGCAAGTATTGCTATGTATCACTAACAATTCAATTAAACATCAGTCATTTGTATACACAAAGTTGAATGTAAAAACAGTTCTATTTCAAACAATTCAGTATAGCACAAGTACACAGTTTTAAGGTCAAACAGTTCTATTTGACCGATATTTAGAGTCCTGTCAAGTGCTGCCACTCCGGGCCAAAGTTGACATGGGAGTGATGGCAATGATGGGGTACTCCACATTACCCAAAGCTCCAGAATTACTGGTGCCTCACCATCAGATTGTTTAATCCTTGGGGGCTGTCTCATCCGTCTGCAGATAAGTCGGTTCTACAGCTCTCCCCACCACCAACCGACTGAGCTTTTAAAATGTTGGGATTTACATTGTCTCGATTCTTCTTCTAATCTATAGTTTTCTTTGTCTCTTTTTCAGATCTTTGGTGACCATTCTATGATCACCAACTACAATTAGTATCACTATTACCTTCATTGTTCGTAAGTGCTTAGAACATCGATTGATAAAATCAAAGAAAACAGTTTCGAGCTGACAAAGAAAAGAAGCAAAAGGTACCCCGCAAAAACAATTACCGACGCCGACTACGCCGATGACATAGTGATTCTGGCAAATGCACCCGTCTGAGCCAAAACACTACTGCATAGTCTGGAACGAGCCGCTGCTGGCATTGGCCTCCATGTCAATGCACACAAAACGGAATACATGAGCTTTAATCAAACAGACGACATTTCTACACTAGGCGGTAGCTCTCTGAAACTAGTTGACCAGAGTCACCTACCTTGGAAGCAGTGTCTCATCAACCAAAAAAGACATCGACACGCGACAAAGGCATGGATAGCTATCGATAGCCTATCGGTCATATGGAAATCAGACCTGACCGATAAAATGAAACGCAGTTTATTCTAGGCAGCGGTCATGTCGATACTGCTATAGGGATGCACTACTTGGACGCTAACTAAACGGATGGAGAAAAAGCTGGACGGCAACTACACAAGAATGCCGCGAGCAATATTGAACGAGTTCTGGAGGCAACATCCCACAAAGCACCTGCTGTATGGCCACCTAGCTCCCATCACGAAAACTATCAAACCAGACATGCAGGACACTGCTGGAGAAGCAGGGACGAGCTCATAAGTGATGTTCTCCTATGGACCCCCTCACATGGCCGAGCAAAAACAGAGTGACCAGCTCGAACCTACATACAGCAGCTCTGTGAGGGTACGGGATGTAGCCCTGAAGGCCTGCCAGAAGCGATGAACAATAGGGAGGAGTGGTGAAAGAGGGTCAGGGATATCCGTGCTGGTGGCACGACAAGATGATGATGATGAGTAAGATCCAGACATTAGGGTTTCCGTTTTTCTTTCATTTTGACACTATATTCAACCGGAATGACAAAGTACTCTAGATGATAAGTTCTTATCTTGTTAATTCGTGATAGATCTGGTCTTAGAAATTCTTACGCGTCTCATTTTCTCGGACAAATTTTGATTTCAGTATAAAGAATTTATCAGCGTGGTCACATTTTAATCTCTTTAACTATTTTCAGTAGATCACCTTTGCCACACAGTAACGCCTACAGTTCTATTCCCTTTGCATCATTTTGCTGAAACGTCTTATGTGATTAACTCTTTCAATTATTATTATTAATGTTACTATTATCATTACTCTTTTGAAGTTTGCCCAGTTGGCTGGGGCTGTTGAATACACCGACTGCAACTCTGCTGAGGGGATATGACCCCCACCCCAACGAGTGTCCTGGATATGACACTAAACAATCTGCTGATGAGGTTTCGCTAAAGCTAGAGTTTTGGGGAATGCAGAGTACTCCTTTATTGCCATCGCTCCCAAGTCCACTTTGGCCCGGAATGGTAGCACCTGATAGGGCCCTATCAATGGGTTAAATAGAAGTAACCGCATACTTATGATAAACTGAATTGTTTGAATTAGAACTGTTTGACTAAACTGAATAGCTCGAAATAGAAATGTTTTTGACAATTTAACCGTACTTACATTTAAACTGTCTGCCTATGCTATACTGAATTATTTAAAATGGGACTGTTTTTTGACATTGAAACTGTACTTACACTAAACTGAACTGTTTAATATAGAACTATTTTGACATTTAACTGTATATAAACAAAATCCGTATTTATTCTAAACTGAATTAGCTGAATTAGAACTGCTTGACTAAACTGAATAGCTTGAAATAGAAATGTTATTCACAATTAACCTGTACTTACATTTAAACTACGTACTTATGCTAAACTGAATTGCATGAAATAGAACTATTTTCATAAACATGGAATTGGCGTTAAAAAAGTTGATATGCCATAAAACCCAACCAACCAACCAATCAACCAACCAATCAAACCTTTGAAGTTTTTTCCCAGCAGCGTTAGCTGATGACTTTCCACTGGATGAATGACACCAAGTCTCCTCATGTATCTAGGACTTTTCTCAGTATTCTTACCGATATCAACAATGCTGTAATTTCGATGGTCTCTCATCCTCTTATTTCCAAGTCCTCCAATTCCTGTTCCATATTATTATTTTACTCATTTGAGAGTTTTTTCTCACCAACGTGACAGCAAGTCTCCTTATGTCTCCAGGACTCTTCTCAGTATTCTGGCCGATCTGTAGTGTGGATGGTATCCACTTTTCCTCTAATTTCCAAGTCTTCTGGTCTCTTTACCAATTCTTTTGGGGATTGTTTCGAGCGCACCGATTTTATGTGCCATATTTTTTTAGTTCTCTAACAAGGTCTTGCTACATATCTTTCTTTTCGCTTTCTTTTATTTTCACGCCGTGTTCTGTCGGGACGGAAAAGTCTACTACTCGGCAGGTTCTTTTTTCTTGTTGACCATCACTAGATCTGGTCGTTCGGCCGAGGTTAATTAATCTGTATCTCAAAATCCCAGAAACGTTTGTGTTCTAATTCTCCAGGACGGATTCTGGTTTGTTCATTTAACACTTTTTCCAATGATCAAATATGAATATATTGCACAACTCCCAGTGGATTACCTTCTCTACCAAGTCGTATCTAGTTTTGTTCTCTTTTTGCGCTAATTTGCTGCATTTGCTTATTATATGATTGATTGTTTCGTCTCAATTACCACATACCCTACATTTACTATTTTGTTGTTTCTTGTCTATTTTTGATTTAACATCATCATGTCATGCTGCCGGTACGGATCTCCCTGACCCACTCTCGCCACCAGTCTCTATCGTCCATCGCTCCTGGGAGGTCTTCCAGGCTACATCCTGTATCGGCTTAGAGCTATTGTATATATTATCTAGCTGCTCGTCCTTATTAAGTTGTTTTGTGAAGCTATTTGATGATATTCAGTTTCTCTCTTAAGGTTTCCTTTCTTAGCCATGTCCACGACTAATCGTGTTTTTTTTGCTTGAAAATGTCCAGTTTTTCTTAATATTTTTTTCTAGGTATTGTTGTTCTCTTTATCCTTGTGTTGTTTGAGCTTCTTCTTCTTCTTCTTCTTCTTCTTCTTCTTATTATTATTATTATTATTATTATTATTATTATTATTTGAGAGTTTGTCTTATCAGTGCTACCTGATGGTTTCTCACAGAAGTTTGAAAGCATGTCTCCTCAAGTATCCAGGGTTCTTCTCAGTAACTGGCCGATATCAACAATGCTTTAGTTTCGATAGTCTCCTCTCGTCCTCTTATTTCCAAATCCTCCAGTTTCTGTTTCATATTATTATTATTATCATTCTACTCATTTGAGAGTTTTTATCACCAGCATGACAGCTTGTCTCTTCAAGTCTCCCGGTCTCTTCTTATTATTAAATAATATATAATAATGCTGTAGTTTGGACGGTCTTTACTCTTATTTACAAGTCCTCCAGTCCTTGTATCAATCCTTTAGTGACTGTTCCGAGAACACCAATTACAATTGGTATGACTCACGTTCATATTTCACATTTTTTTAAAAAAATTTCTTAGCAAGGTCCAGGTATTTACCTTTCTTTTCACTTTCTTTCAATTTTATTCGGCGGTCAGCCGGGCAGCAAAGTCCACTATTCGGCAAATTCACTTTTTTGTTGACTATTACTAGGTCTATTGGCATAATGGTTAGAGAGCTCGCCAATCGCCTGGTAGACCTGAGTTCAACCCCAGGTCGAGTCATACCAAAGACCCCAAAAAATGGTACTTGATGCCTCCTTGCGTAACACCCAGTATTATAAGGTAAGGATCAAGGGTAAAGTAGAGCCATCCAGGGAAAGGAGTAGAGCCCACTCCTACACCTCGGTGTAGTAAGTATCGAAAAGGGAGCCTTCGTGTCACCCTCGACTAAGGTCACCGATTTCACGTTACTTACTTGGTCTGGTCGTCAGGCCAAGAATAGGGGATCCGTTTGTATCTCAAAATCCCCGACCGCTTTGTGCGTCTCATTCTTCTAGAGTGATTCTGTGTTGTGCATATATCTTTTGTTCGTATGGTCAAATTTAAACTTTTGGCACAATCCCAGTAAATTACCTTGCCCATCCAATTGTGTCTTGTCTTAAACTCTTTCTATGCTAATTTGCTGCATCTGCTTATTTTATGATTGATAATTTCGTCTAATCTATATCACCACATAACCTACATGTGCTGTTTTGTTGCCTACTATTATTATTATCATTATTTACTCTTTGAGAGTTTTTCACATCAGTTTTAGCTAATGGTTTTTCACTAGAGTTTGAGTGATAGCAAGTCTCCTCAAGACTCTTCTCGGTATTCTGGACATTCTCAATAATGTAGTTTGGATGGCTTCCACTCGTCCGTCAACTTCCAATTCCTCCAGTCCCTTAAATAATCCTTTAGTTACTGTACCGAAAGCACCAATCGCAATTGGTATTATTGTCACCTTCATATTCGATAGTTTTTTTTCAGTTCCCTAGCAAGGTCTAGGTACTTATCCTTCTTTTCACATTCTTTCAACTTTATTCTGTGGTCAGCCGGGACAGCAAAGTCGACAATTTTGCAAATTCTCTTTTATTTTGTTGATTATTATAAGTTCTGTTCTTCTGACCGAGATTAGGTGATCCATTTGTATCTATGTATGTATGTATGTATGATTATACAGCCACAAAAAAATAATAAATAAATAAAAAAGTAAAGAAAAACCAGTTAGGTGGCCAATAAAACCTCTTCCTGATGATAGCTTTGGAGTGTTTATCACGCGAAGGATCCAATTATTATTACTTACTTAATTGTTATCAATTATTTAATAATTATTGACGAAGGCTTCAGTATTATTAATGATAATCGTATAATCTGTAACTATTCCTGTTTGATAATAATAATCATTTGTCTGATCACAGTAATATGATTTAAATTTTTTCTACCAAATATTAATGATTTTCAAACATTTATTTGAACCCTAGATGGGAGCCGAAGAAATAGTGAGGATAATGGCCACTCCACACTAATCAGTGCTCCAGAATAGGTTTGGTTTGGTTTGGTTTCTTTGTTTAATGGCATATCAACCTTTGTAGGTTATTTAACGCCAAATCTATTCTCCTAGAAGAACAGTAGTGATACTATTTAACCCATAGCTGGGAGGATAAGGGGGGTTCATGCCTTTCCCTATGGTAGTTGCCCAAAAGTGAACGTAATAGCGTGACTGGAGTACGAACTCGCGTACTACTATTCTGCAGTCCATCGCGTTAACTATTACACCACGAGGATACCCCCTTGCTCCAGAATAGGAGCCTCATCACTGCATAGAGTTAAGTATGCTACCCAGGATATACATGTGTTGGGATCATAGAATTTTATACTTTCAATATTTCGTTGGTAAATCGACCTTTAAATCTTACAATATAAACTGTAAACACGCACTTTTAGCAAACACGTGAGGCCATTTAAAAAAAAGCCCCCTAAAAAGTAACATTTCAGCATATGTTTGTGGCAGGAATATTACTATCGGGTTTCAATAAAAAATATCGCTACTTTCTTGGTTTTGAGAAAACGGCAAAAGTAAAAACAAGCAGCAAATCAAATTAATCGACGGAAGATGATAGAAAAGAGTCAATATTCAGTACAGATGGACTTGGTTTTAAAGTTTTGGTCTACTGCTAGTGACATTCTGTATGACTTATTTTGTATTAGTTTTGTATTATTTTGTGTTAATTTTGTATTATTTTGTATTGTCGTTTTGATTTTGTTTTAATTTTGCATATTTTTTTTTATTAATTTTGTATTAAATTTATATTAATTCTGTATTGAATTTAGATTAATTTTGTATTATCTTGTATTATTTTGTTAAGAAGTTTGTATTAATTTTATATTATATTGTATTGATCTTTAGTTATTTTGTAAAGGTGGGTGCATAAGTTTCGTTATATTTTTGTATTATTTTGTATTAATTTTGAATAATTTTGTTAGACGAAAGTATAAATTTTGTATTATTTTGTATTATGTTTTATTTTGTATTGTTTTTTTTATCATTTTGTCAAGACGAGAGTATAAATTTCGTAGTGGTTTGTATTTTGTATTAATCTTGTTTTATTCTGCATCATATTGTTTTAATTTCATATTATTTTTTAAGGAAGAAAGTTTTAATTTTGTATTATCTTTTTTATTAATTTTATTTTATTTCGTATTAATTTTATATCATTTTGTAAGGGCAAGCGTTTAAGTTTTGCTATAATTTTGTATTATTTGTATCATTTTGTGATATTTCATTTGTATATTACACCTTCCATCAAATTTTCTCATCGGGTTAAGTGAAAGAACGATGACAAGAAACTACGAGGATCATTAAATAAGTTTCCATACTTTTTTCGTATGAGCACTTTTATTGATAGTACACACATGAAACTCTTGTCCCCTTCGAAGTTATTTCTTCTGGCTGCAATGCACTTGTTGCACCGTTCCAACAACGTCTGGAAGGCCCCATTTAAGTTCTTTTGTGTGAGCGTGTCAATGACCTTCGTCACAGCCTCTTTCATCTCCTCAATTGTCTCATAACGACACCCTCTGAGCTTAGGGAATAACCAAAGGTCACAGGGAGCAAGGTCTGGACTCTAGGGAGGGTGAGCAAGTGTATTGATGCCCATCTTGGTCAAATAGTCTGTGACAAGGATGGAGTTGTGGACTGGTGCATTGTCCTGGTGAAAATGTTACTGACCCGATTTGAAGAGTGCTGGCGTCTTCCGACGGAATCTCTTCCTGAACTCCCTTAAAACCCTAAACCTTTGGCCAATCAACTCTGGTGGATTGACTTCCTTACTCCTCCCACACATCTCATCATCCCTCACATATTCATTGCCTTACTTAAATCTCTTATGCCACTCAAAAACTGATGCTCGATTCATGCAAGATGGTCTAAAAGCAGTCTGAAGCATTCCTTACATTTCTGTGGCATTTTTTCCATGTTTAAAACAGAATTTTATTGCGTATCGTTCTTCTAAAGTGTCCTCACGTCCAGATTTCATTTTTGAAATTCAGCAGTTGTGACAATCAGGCTACAGTAGGGTGTGTTCCAATTGCTTCTCTATTTATTCATTTAAATCTGAAATCATAGAAATTGGTCAGTCATCTCATAAGATGTATAGCAATAACATACTGAATTTTCAAGAGTCTACAACAATTTTAAATGCCTGAACAAAAAAAGTCTGGAAAGTTATTGAATGTACCACATATCAGGGAAAAGAGAATTAACTTAACCTCTGCGAAATATGTGTGTAATTTGGCGGCAGTTCCCATGGTGTAGTGGCTAATGTTTTGATCCGCCACTTCGTAGTAAGCGAGGTCAAACCCTGTTTCGGACAAGTACCATTGGGAAAGGTGTGAACCTCCTTATCCATCAATTGTTGATTTGAAAGTATTATGACTATTTTTATACAAGGATATTTTGGCAATACATAGGGCTTGAAAGTTGATATGCCATTAAACAAAGAAATTAAATATTTACAATTCATTTGTGTATGATGAACACATATCTAGTAAAAAATTATACGAAATAGATAGGATGAAGCATGGCTTATTAACAAACTACAGAGCGTTAAAACTGTCATTCAAATATTCGCGTAATTTTCGGTTACAGATTTGTTGAATTTCCTTTTAATTACATAAATTCTGCTCTCTGCAGTTTGGCAATGATTAATACTAATAATATCAGTTTTAATTGATTCATGTTCCAGTAATAATATGTGTGTGATATGTTTGATTTAGAAAATCGATATTTGAAAAAAATTAATAGGGTTGTACAAATACCCAAGAATATTGTATATAATATGCTCGGATTTTATTTTCAGTCAGTATATATATATATATATATATATATATATATATATATATATATATATATATATCTGCCTGATGAGTATAGCAATACTTTTTGTCACTTTAATCTAAAAGTCACGCATAGTAATGTAAATAACCACTTTTTAGTTTTTACACACACACACACACACACACACACACACACACACACACACACAATCACTCTCTCTCTCTCTCTTTCTCACTCGTTCTTTCTCTTTCTCCCTCACACACTCTCTTTTATATATATGCATATATATTGCATTTATATATCTATCATGTATATATATATATATATATATAGTGCATTGCGGCGAATATCGTTCCTTTGGACTGCGTCGAACGAACACCACCGAACAGGTTAAACATTGACTCATCGCTGAAATGAACTCAATCCCACTGTTATTCAGTCCATATGACGTGTTCAGTGGCAAATTTGAATCGGTTCCTTTTGTTCTTTTTTAGAAATGCAAGGCTTCGTAGAAGCTACTTGACTATTTCATTAAGTCTTGGGGAAAATGTGTGCCTTGATTTTTAATGCCAAGGTGAACATTCGCTCTTTTAGAGATAGAGTTGCTGTCGCAAATAGATCCTTTTTTGATTCATTACTAATGTATCTCTCTTCCCTTGCAGTAGTTTTCCTAGGCCTGCAAGGCGGCTTTTTGGCTTCACATGACCCAGTTTCAAGTTTTCTAAAAATATTGTGAATAACACTTTTAGCTTTCCCCACAGTCTTTGAAATATCTCCAATCGAGAATTTATCTTCGTTACGTAACTTGGCTATTAGTTTTCTGAGTTCCATTGATGTCACAGATTTTTACAGTGCAAAAGCCAATGAACAGCTGGTGTAATTTAGTAAAATACTCTATTTTATATTCTTACCCTAAATTTTTTTTAGTAATACAAAATAATTATGAGATTTTACGGATTTATTAAATCGTTCTGATGTTTTTGATCATCTATTTTTTTCGGATGTTTTATTATTATTCTAATAACTTTACTGAGATTTATATTTTAGAATTATACAATGAACTTTTATACCCTTATTTTTCGTTGAAAAAATGTCCTATGAAGCTTTAAA
>OY757907.1:64279869-64312369 GCA_963585895.1 Sepioteuthis lessoniana
TTGCCGTTCCCATTTCCTCCAGAAACATATAAGCTTTTTAATATACCATTAAAATCTTTAATAGATTTGTGTCTTGAATCATCCCTACATACGATATAATGACTGGTAAGGATCATCACCGTCTGATATTATAGGTTCAAGTCATGTGACGCCAGGTACTTTACCTCCAACTTTTGATGCTTAGAGCCCTTTACTAATAACACTTATCCTAACCTATATAATACTAATATCAATGGAGATGCATGACTGAAAATGGAGACAGTGACCCCTGGGTGAAGTGGGTTGTGTTTCCTTTTTGTGCTAATGTTGTTTGGAAAAGCATAGATCCATTTCGTTTCTTTTCAGCTATAGGTAAATAGGGCAGACTGCACTCTTCAGCCTTTGTGTAACAACTGATTTAGGAGAAGAAAAACTAAAAATTAAAGCCAGCTGTAATCCGCTTAAAAATTTTCCTTGTATTGCATCCTGTCCGTAGCGAAAGGGTTGGTTAGATACGCGTGCTCATTGATCCTAGTCTTTTCTGACTCCAAACTCTAACCGTGAGTCTGGTATTCATATCTCTTGTTAAGATAAAAAGATAATTAGAATATAACCAAGATATTTATTCAAAATGAAATTAAAGATCCACTAGAAATAGTCAGGCTACAGATCCCACTTTTATTCGAACCAATTAAAAGAATATGTCTTATTTATTTGTAGAAAATTAAACGAAATGAGTGCATTAGTGCGATGTGAAACGTAAACAACCTCACGATGGATTTGAACTTGGTTCATCGACTCCAATTTTTACGGGGATAACCGTTTCACCACTCACCTCCGACATATGATACGATCTGATATTGAATGATATGGTACGCGCTGATATTTCTATGAGCTCCTTCAGACAAAAGTGCATATAGTATTTAGTGAATTGTCACTAGACTAATTGGATAATTCTCATCTCAGTTTGATCCATAACATTATGAATCACTAATTTATTTTTATACGCGAATTAAAATTTGAGATGAAATTCATTTTTATTGCTGCAGATGACATTCAAGGTCCTTGCATTGTGATCAGGCTATGTAATAGAAATAAGGTCATCAAATCACATTTTATTGCAATCGCTTATCTAGTTGACTGTTTCATGTCTCACTACAAGACATATTATTATTAATATAATTATATTCTTATATTATTCATATTATCATAGTGTTAATTCGGGAAGGCATAAAAAAGTCAAACGGGTTTCAATTTTGAATGTCAAGTTAAGAGTATTCGCCTTTTATTCTTAACCCTTCTCACTAACAAATCATTTTAAAAGTTTAAAATGTATTCAGATCCTTAATTAATCCACTATTTTTTGCCAAATCCTAGAGTTAAATGATTTCAAATATTGCTATGTATCAGTAACAATTTAGTTAAACATCAGTCATTTGTTTACACACAATTAATTGGTCAAACAGTTCTGTTTGAGTCATATATAGGATCCTATCAGGTACAACCCCACGGGTAGGACCTGATAATGGTAAGTGTTGGATTATTCCACATTCCACAAAGCTAGGACCTAGTAATGTTATGAAGGGTTACTCCACATTCTACAAAGCTCCGGGACTAAACCCTTACTATCAGATGTTTTAGTGTCATAACCTGGACATTCATTGGTGGGGTGGCATTACCCATCTGCAGAGATGAGAAAGGCGTATTCTGCAGCCTCAACCGACTGGGTTGTTAAACTTTTGATTCACTCTTGTATCTTAGTTTAATTTTTATATTATTCGGAAGAGCAGTCTGATCTTCTAAAATCTGATTCGGCCAAGGACGGTGGTATTTCCGAATTTTGTTTGTGTCAGCATTTTTATCGGATGAAAAAAGGCAATAATTTTATCTTTATATTTATAAATAACGCAACTTGATAGTTTTCAATTCATTATTAATTTTCCAAGAGAGCTAAAAATAAAAAAAACAAAACAAATATAGGTCAGTACTTATTAAAGAATCAGTGACATCTGAATGAATAGAGACTAATTAGAGAAAATTTGAATTCATTGTTTTTTGGTTTCGTTTCTTGCCCAAGGAATACGTTCAGTGTTTAGTGATGCAATGCTGTTTGAGAACGTTATCTCGTTTTTGAATTTATCCAAGGGCGAAATAGCTGATTAAGCAAATTCAGGATGCATTTCTTTTAGTTAGTTAAACTTCAAATAAATAGTCTTTATAAATGTATACAATGAGATATTGATACCTCATCCTGTTGTAATAATCAACAAGCTAGTGTTGCAGAATAGTTAGTAACGAGTTCGATCCTCACTAGATACCCATTCTTCTAGCCTTAGTTTTTGTGAGAGTGCCTTGAGTGGTATAAGAGTTAACGGACAAGAGTAAATGTTGTCGTTAGTGAGTTCGATTTTCATTGGCTTGCATTTAGTATTATGCCTAACTAATATAAGCTTAGGGTGTACAGTAAGACTTCAGAATTCGCAATATTACAAAACATATAGGCGAGAGTCGATAATAATAATAATAATGATAATAATGTTTCAAAAATCTAAGATGTAAATTAATTCAAATAAGGCTAAGGCCATCAAAGTTTGGGTCATCAGATCTTCAGAGGAAAAAACTCAAATAATAAAACAAGTTTTGATCTGTCTCTCTGTGTGTCTGTCTGTCGCTCTCTTTCTCTCTCGCTCTCTCTCTCTCTCACACACACACAACTCTCTCTCTCTCTCTCTCTCTCTCTCTCTATATATATATATATATATATGTATATGATTTTTATTAAATGATTGAACAGTTCTGTTTAGCCCATAGATGGAACACTATAAGGTACTACCACTCCGGGTCAGAATGGACACGGGATCAATGGAAATTAAAGGGTACTTCCCATTCCCGAAAGCTCCAGGATTGAAATCTTGCTATCAGATGTAGTTTAGTGACATATCCTGGACACTATTTCTGAGAGTCTTAATTAAAGTATTCCATAGCCCCAGCCGATAGGATGGAATTGTTCCGCAGTATATATATATATATATATATATATATATATATATATATATATTTGAATCGTCACTCTAATGTTTCTATTAAATCCAAGATGTATAAGCATCTTTTTCCCTGTAATATAAAATTATACAAGCATATTTGTCACATTTGATCGGTTAGGTTACCATCATCATGAAATTCAATCATTCCAGGTCTTAAAGTTCATCGATAAATTATCAAACCTTGAAAAAAAAAAAACGAACATCAAGTGCAAATCGAATGAAAGGGTGTGGTATTTTTTCATTGAGACGCAGAGAGATGCATCAAACGTTTCATTTCTCTGAAAATTTTCTAAAGAAAATTTTTTAAATTCTTTTACTGGTTGAATTAACTTCGTCTTTCGCTTTCATTTTCTTTTATTCGAGTAACATAAAAATGATAGTTATTTCAGCAGAAATCTAATAGAATCAGAGGGTTTTAAAGAATATGAAAAGGTGACTGATATGACTAGTTTAGGTTTAATTTTCTGATATGGAATAACTTATCGTTGACAAGTATAGGTTGTAACGATAAAATTTTCCGAAAGTGTATAGCTAATTATGAACTGGTTGAATAGCAAATTACATTTAAAAACTAAGTCAATAAACAGTGGCAAGAAAGGAGAATTAATATTAGCAATTCAAAGTAAAGAGGTAAGTTTAGGGAAGAAAGAAAAATGGGCAAATATACCAGAAAAAATGCAGCCGTGAGCAAAGATCTAAGAAACAGGTGCAACTTGGATTTGTCATTAAATAGGCGCGTGAAGGAAAAAGAACACTTCCCACTGACTAGAGTTAACAATAAAAAGTACGAATACTACTAAAAAAAGCAACACATGCAGCACAAAATTAAGGATCCGGCTTGGTATTCATAACCCAAGTCGGGGTTACTGTCGAAGCCGATATGATGTTTAATGACCCGAAATCGGCAATGAAGGCCGGACATCACTGAAGAGCTCCTAAAATGTATTTATGAACATAGATTAATTATAGAGTAGCGACAAAAAGGTTTTTAAAAAGTAGGTGAAAGCAAGAAAGATTGCCTGGTCTTCTGCTGCATATAATATAATAAAAAATGCCATCATATTCCCATGGCTGAACTGTGACTTCAAAATAAGAGAGTTCAAACTCCAGTCGCGCCATTATGTTCACTTTTGGACAAATACTCTTGTGAAAGGTACGAACACCATTATGCTCCCCCCATTTAAACATTTAACTGTGTGAACAAAGGGACACAGGCTTGTTTTAGAATAGTGTTACCTACAAACTATTCACGTACAAATCATATATATATATATATATATATATATAAACAGGAATTTGCATTAAATAACCCACAAGAGTTGATATGCCATAAAATCAAATAACCTCAAATAACCATGAAATTTTATCTCAAGTGCAAGTTTTTGAAATGTGGAAGATATTAATGAAATACAATGTCGCAGCTTCCGACCACGTCAACTAAACAACCCTCTTTTAATTTTTATCTATCAATACCAACCGAACTTAAAAATGCTTGTTAATGTGTCTGCATTTGCTGATCAATTCAGAGTTTCTATTCAACAGATGATTTTTTGGGGGGAAAGTGATGATCTTGAATTTTTTCTCTAAGTACAATCTCTAGTTTCTCGATCCTACCCAACGTAGTCCCGTCTTTTTAAAAAAATTCAACTTCCGTTTGTTTATTGTTTTTTCTTTTCCCTTGAAATGCTGTAGAGTTTGGTAATAAATAATACCTACTAATATCCGCTTTAATTGTATGATGTTCCAATCGAAATGAAAAATGATTGTATCTTTGGTTTAGAACAAAATCAATTTAAAAAAAAAAGAAAAAAATACTTGGGGTGTACTTATTTATGGGTGATACTAGAAAGATGCATTGCTAGATTTTGGAGCAAGATATAAGCCACCGTGTATATATGCCGGGTGATTTACATTCACGCTTGCTCTGAAAAAAGACGAGTTTTCCCCTTCAATAAAAAATTTCGCATGTACTTGTAAAAGCCTCGATGCCTTGGTATTATGAACCGCAAGAGAATATTTAACCATTTTGTTCATTTTTTTTTTTACCTCACTGCTTTTTTTTTTAACTGAACCAAACATATTTCCTGTAGTTTCGTTAATCAATTTTCCTGACGGCTTCTCATATATTTTTTAGCTAGAAAATCAATTTTTCTCTCATTAATTAGGACTGGTGGTATTATCATCATCATAAAAGTAACTGCAATAAAAGAACAGGAATAAAGTTAATGTGAATTATGGCTAATTTTACTGGTCACTGAAAACCGAAGAAATATAATTGTATGGACCTTGGCGATTTTTTGCCTCAGATTTGATCTTTTTAGGACATTAACAATGATTTGAAGTACATCTATCTATCTATCTATCTATCTATCTATCTATCTATCTATCTATCTAAGTCTCCGCAGTAATTAGAAATAAACAGTTAAAGTTTCCCGATATGACTGGTGCCCACTCACCAAAAGTGATAATTGAAATCAATATACGGTAACAGTTTAATTTGATACTGTCTATAACTTCAAGTATATCATTATGATTATCACCAAGGCGTACTGACAGAACTGATTCCCTTGACTCTTACTATATGTCCCTAGCGTTATCGTTCTAAATCTAAAACTATATGTACATGCATTTGTGTTCGTGTTGGTGTTTGTGAACAACTTTCAGTATAAATGAGTCTCGTCCGTTTTGGTATGTACGTGTCGAGTTATAACTCAGAAAAGTAACGTCACTGAGTATCAAAATTATACATACACTTTAATATATCTATATTGAAAGAAAGTACAAAAATTAACTTTTAATTTTCACAGATTAGAATATATAATTCAATGATTAAAAAAATCTATTGTTTAGTGGAACTCTTCTTAGTTCTTTATAAGTAAGTACGAAAAGAAGACCAACCACGTCTAAATAACCGATTCCATCGGCGAAATTCGAATTTAATGCTTTTTCAAAAATTATTTTTTTGTAATTTTGCACTCATTGTAAAAAAAAAGAAGAACTTTTTGAAGAATTAGAATTAATCATCTAATGTTTCAGACCAAAAGGTACCATTTTTAAAATACTGCTTTAAATGTAAACAAAAGAAAAATTATTCGAAAAAAATGTTACGTTTTTAATTCTTAGCCGTTTTTTATTGTAAAGACACCTTTTTATTTCTCAGTTTTTTTTTTATTGTGCCTACGTCTAATGTTTCATTTTAGATGGTAAAAAAGGAAAAATAAAAATTAAACGAAAACACTGTTTATCGATAACATAAAAACTGATTTTTAAACTATTATTTTTAGTATTTCTTATATATATATATATATATATATATATATATATATATATATATATATATATATATATATATATATACATTTTTAATCAGTTTAACACAAAAGCATTTTTAAAAAGAAATAGACTACTTATAGAATAAACGAATACTTTTCATTTGAAGAAATTCGCAAAATTTTCAACCTAGAATCATAACACATTTTTAATTCTTATATTCTTTGTGGTAATCCTCTTGGCGTAATGATTAACGTACTGGACTGAGACATCATAGTTGGCATTAAATACCCCACGAAAGTTGATCTGTCATCAAATCAAGAAACCAAACCAATTAGCTTTTTTTCATTGTCATATTTTTATAAGGTAAAAAAGAAAATAAATTAAACAAATACATTTTTTATCACTGTAACTCAACAGGCAATAAAAATTGAATCAAGATTTTTATCATATTTAAAAAGAGGTATTTAGAAAAATAAAACAATAAAAATATTTCAAACCACGCACAAGTTTAAGATTACAATTCTTTAAAATAACATTTTAAATGTAAGCAATAAAATAAATTCCTAAAATAAAAGAATATTGTCATACGTTAATTCTTTAGTTCTTTTATTGTAAAATCTTTTGTGGGCAAAGAAAAATTTGAATTAAAACTACGTCGATTTTTCAAAAATTATTACCTAAAAATTGTTCTGTTACTGAACAATAATTGTAAAAAAAAAAAAAAAGAAGAAGAATTGTAGGAGACAAAAAAAAAAAGGTAAAAAACGGAAAAAATAATGAAAGTAGAGGGTTACATATTTGTATATACGTATCATTTTAAATATAGAGTAAAAAGAACGAAAAAAATGGAATTTTTTCTTCCACAATATATAAATTTTTCTGGGTTTTGGTCTGCATGTATGTGCATCTTTTCATATCTCAGCAACTGAACCGATAAACGTGTAGCCAAAAGGAAGTTTCTATTAGTCTCCTTCTTTTCTCTACTTACAGACAAATATATATATATATATTTCTGCTAGTATATATATATATATATATATATATATATATATATATATATATATAAGCTGACATAAATATTTACAAAATTTGCATAATAAACTATATGTCAACGTAAATATGCATGTGGGAGTGTGTGTCAGTATATATTGATGAAATAAACCAATACGTTTCATTTGAAATAATAGGCGAAATATTTGAACGACATATAAGGATACACAATTATTCCTTTAATATTTATCTTGTTACAGCTTTAAAGGGTTAAAAAATAGCAAAATGAATTGATAAATTCCTAATTACTGCACCTCAACAGCTGTACATAACGCTGTTGATCAGCATAATAATTTTGAAAAAAATTCATTGGGAATTTGCTTGAGTATTTTCCTATTACCGCCACTCTTTTTCCTCATTTACCCTTTTCTCTCTCACTCCCTGTCGTTCCTAAAATCATTTTAGTTCGATCATGAACCAAGTATTTCTGCTAGTATATATATATATATATATATATATATATATATATATATATATATATATATATATAAGACGGCATAAATATTTACAAAAATAAAGATGTAGATATGTATGTTAACAGGTATATATATATACATATGTATGTAAGCATAATAAACTATATGTCTACGTAAATATGTATGTGGGAGTGTGTGTCAGTATATATAAATGTCAACATACATAACTACATCTATATTTTTGTAAATATTTATGCAGTCTTATATATATATATATATATATATATATGCATAGTAAACTATGAATACGAAGGTGTGTGTGAGTATGCATATATATATATATATATATATATATACAAAACTACTTATTTTGGTGTATTTGTGTGTGAGAATATGTATATATATATATATATATATATATATATATACATTTGCATAAGTATATATTTGCGTGTATTTGTGCGTATATGGATGTGTGAAGTCTTCACTTGTCTAGTATTTAGTTGTAAGCTTTATAAAATGTCTGGTGCTTACCTCACTTCACTTCCGGTCTGCTATAAAGAAGTAGATCAAAGACGTTGTACAGAAAAGATTGTGAATCGTTTTTGACAGTCAAGTCGAGGCATCAATGAAAGTCAGACAAGTCATCCTGGCGTACGTGTTAAGAAGGTGAAAACGGATGGTGTTGTGAGCACTGGAAATGATGAATGTGTCAGTAATTGCGAAGAAGGTCGATTCACTTGAAAGAATTGCGAGGAATGACCATGAAACAACCCTATATAGTTTAAATTGCTGCTTTCATTCCTGTTTGACTACAATCCTCATATTTCGAACACCACTGGTAGGCAGGCAATTGTAAAGAGCACACACGCGCGTGTGTGCGCGTGCGCACGTAGCACAATGGTTATCGTAGTAGAAAATGAAATCATCGAAACGACTTCAAATCCTAATCGAGGCTGTTCGCATTTCTCTTCGCACAAATATTATTGGAAAGGCATGAATCTATCCTCTACGTATGGATATGTAGTAAAGCCGATTGGTTTCTTTAGCTTTGTTTAATTAACCAGTGTAGAAGGAAAAGTCAGAATTAAAACACCTCTTTATTTTTAAACTGGTTTGTATATATAGGCTTCTGCTGATATTTGTTTTAGAATATACTCTACTAAATGATTCCATGGATTTTTCCTCAATATTGGGTCATTTCATAATATTTTACAACGCAAGGCTTGAAAAATATTCCTCAATCTAAATCATTCAATCTACTTTGTTTAATGTGTTCGGTCTTTTTAGAGCCCCCATTTCTCATTCACACACCTCTCCGTTCTGTTAAGACTAATTCTTCACCGTCAAGATCATCAGCCTTTAAGTCATAGTTCAAAACTCACTAAGCAACGAAAGAGAAGAGTCTTTGGCCATCTGACACTCACATCATCAAATTGGTAGTTTCTTTAAGACTTTTCAGCTCTTTCGAATTTACTGCACGATCCAGATGAGAATTGGCATTTCTAGAACCTGACCTCATAATCTTATTTTACCCTAAGGCTATCTGAGAATGTTATACCTTCCTTTCCTTTTTCTTTTTCTTTTTCTTTCTTTCATGCTTGTATTTGTTAACGTCACCTAATTATATCTATCTATCTATCTATCTTGAATTTTCTTTGTATCATTTTCAACTGTTGTTTTATATTCTTTATTCAATATTTGATTAAATTACAGACTAAGTATTATGCTATAATACGAAGGAAGAATATAAGGAAGATCTTTATAAAGCCAGAATATTCAGCTGATTAGGGAAAATGTATTTTTTTGTTTTATTTGTTTATTTATTTACTACTATATAAAACAAATTAATTGAACATACTCCAAATGTGTTAATTCCACAATTTTTGCCAGAGGCAGCATATGTACAACACACACACACACACACACACACACACACACACACACACACACACACACACACACACATATATATATATATATATATATATATAATATTTCCTATTGATTAATAACTTCATGATAATACTGGTTAATTAATTCAATCTAAATTACAGATTTTATAGAATTCATATATTCAATATCATATAATATATAATATATAATATATTATGTTATATATATATATATATATATATATATATATATATATATATATATATATATATCATAGGTTTTATAGAATGGAATTTTTTTCTTCCACATTATAGAAATTTTATTTGGTTTCGGTCTGCATGTATGTGCATCTTTTCATACCTCAGCAACTGAACCGGTAAAAATGTAGCCAAAGGGAAATTTCTATTAGTCCCCTTCTTTTCTCTACTTATAGACAAATATAAATATACAAATACAAAGTGGTTTAAGATTATATTAAGATTTCTATGAGAGTTCATCGATGATATGATTTCAGTCTCCATCTATTTAATATCCCTGTTAAAAATCGACCAGAAAATTCCTCATGTGGTCTCCGTAATATCAAACCAGCTTTTTCTTTTTTAAATGTATGTCAACCTTTGTGGGTTATTTAATATCAAGGCTATCCTTGTTGAGAAGCTGTAGTGGTACTATTTATCCCATAATCTAAGGGAGCTCATACTTTTTGCAAGGTATTAGTCTGAAAGTGAACGTAATCGCGCAATGGGAGTTCGAACCCACTTAGATCGGGACCAGTCAAACACTTTAGCCATAACACCACGGGGTCACCTCACTAACATATTTCTGATCACCTCTGGGAAGTTTCAAGAATGTGAAGGCAGAGATTGTGAATTTGTGCCTTTTTTAAAAAAATTATATAAAGGTACTTCCTAAAGGATGTTAACATATTTTCATTCACCGTTTACATTCTTTTATTTTCAATTTCAACAGATCACAAGATTCCTAATGCCTTTTTGGTGAAGTCTTTTTCTATGGATTAAAAGAATTTTGAGAAGGTAGTTTTCACGTATCCGTGTATTTCAAGAACTCGTCCATCAAGATGGTTCTGCTAACCCCAGAACAGATGGTAATCAGATAGAGGAAATTATGGAGAAGAAGGAGGTAATGGATTTTTTTCCCAACCGAGCTCTTCAATTTTTTCATATGTGAACCTTTCTGAATGTAGTAATGCATTATCATGATTGAATACCACACCTTGCGATTGATCCAACCGTGCTTCTTTTCATTCAAAGCAGCGTTTAAATTTCTAACGGCTGACAATAGATATCTACCGTAATTTTAATATCATTTGCTAGCAAATCAAAGTTGACTACACCAACACAATCCAACCAATAGACACGTCTCTTTTAATTGTTGGTGAATTAGGTACTCAATAAAAGCCTGTCCCTGTCGACTGGGGGTGTAAAATACACCAACTGCTTCTCTGCAGAGCGGTAAGTCTTCCCAACGAGAGTCCTAGGTACGAGGGGCATACGATAGGTTTCCAGACTTTTTTCGTATGGGCATTGAAATTGTCGTAAACTCTTGAAAATTCAGTATGTTATTGCTATACATCTTATGAGATGACTGACTAATTTTTATGATTTCAGGTTAAATGAACAGCCACAGCAGCAATTGGAATACACCCTACTAAAGTCTGATTGTCACTGCTGGCGAATTTCAAAAATGCAATCTGACTCTTTAGAAGAACGATATGCAATAAAATTGTGTTTTAAACTTGGAAAAAATGCCACAGAAATGTATGGAATGCTTCAGACTGCTTTTAGACCAACTTGCATGAATCAAGCATCAGTTTTTGAGCAATATAAGATATTCAAGTAAAGCAGGGAATCTGTGAGGGATGATGAGAGGTGTGGGAGGAGTAAAGAAGTCAATACACTAGAGCTGATTGGCCAAAGGGTTAGGATTACTATGTTGAGGTTTTAAGGGAGTTCAGGAAGAGATTCCGTCGGAAGACGCCAGCACTCTTCAAATCGGGTCAGTAACATTTCCACCAGGACAATGCACCAGTCCACAACTCCATCCTTGTCACAGACAATTTGACCAAGATGGGGATTAAGACAGTTGCTCACCTTCCCTATAGTCCAGACCTTGCTCCCTGTGCCTTTTGGTTATTCCCTAAGCTCAGAGGCTGTCGTTATGAGACAATCGAGGAGATGAAAAAGGCTGTGACGAAGGTCATTGACACACACACAAGGGGATTTCCATGGGGGCCTTCCAGAAGTTGTTGGAACGGTACAACAAGTGCATTGCAGCCGGAGGAGATTAATTCAAAGAGGACGAGAGTCTCATGCGTGTACTATCAATAAAAGTGCCCATATGAAAAAACGTCTGGAAACATATCGTATGCCCCTCGTATGACATTAAACAATCTGATGGTGAGGCTTCAGTAATGCTGGAGCTTTGGGGAATGTGGATTACCCCTTCATTGTCATCGCTCCCAGGTCTACTCTGGCTCAGTGTGGTAGCATCAGATAGGGTCCTATCTATGGGTCAAATATAACTAAACTGTGTACTCATGCTAAACCAAATTATTTGAAATAGAACTGTTTCATCATCTAACTTTGTGTAAACAAATAACAATTTAATTAAATCGTTAGAAATACATTACAATTCTAGGAACTATTTAAATTTGTTGACTTATACTAAACTGAATATTTGAAATAGAACTGTTTGATCCTTTAACTGTGTGTGTCTAAGAAATGTGTTTACAAATCATATATTTGATATAACAGTAAAACAGAATTTAGCATTATATAAGAAAAAAAATGGTTGATATGCCATAAAAACAAACCAAACCAATCCAAATCAAACCAAAATTCTTTTTCTAGCAGAGCAAAAAATAATTAATTCAATTTTTCAAATGAATATTTTTCAAAATTGTGACAATTGTTGATCTGCCACTAACCCTCTAAGTGAGATAGTAACGACCATATACTTTTGTAATATATATATATATATATATATATATATATATATATATATATATATATATATATATACCCGAGCCCTCCGCAAGAGTAGGATGCAACACAACGTCAACACTTTAAGTGGAGTTTTACTGGTTAGAATTCAAAATTTTTCTTCTCCTTAACCGGTTTCTATACCAAGGTTAAACAGCGTGTCTGCCCTACTATTTACACTTAGCTGGAGGGAGAATAGTTGTATGCACATTTTTCCCAAGGGTATCAACACTGTGAGAATTGTTAACAACCTCGTCCAGGATTTGAACTCTGGTCACCGTGGCTCTGTGAATGGCATTTTTATACCTGAAGAGAAAAAACATTAAACATTGAATTTTTAGTTGTTTCTATGCATGCAGTTAAAATCTGTTAAAGTATCATATATGTGTGTGTGTGTATATATATGTATATATATACACTGATAGCACGAGATCCTTAAACTCTCACTCTCTCCGCTGGTCCCTACTGTTCATAGCACTAGAGTGTCCATGTACACGTGTCCATAGGAAAATGTCTCTCATGATTTCGTTCTTACTTTTGCTTCTGTGCCTCGCTTGTCTAGCTCGTCTTACTTGGATAGTTGACAAGATGGTAGGTAACTTTCCCTGTAATTGCTGCTTTTTGAGGTGCTGCTTCTAGGATTCAAGACAGCATTCAGAATTTTTGTATAGTTTCTCTCAATTTTTTCTCAAAGAGTTTCGTTAGGGTTTCGATGGTGTATCCTTACAGTAGTATCAACACGGCAATAGCGTGGAAGAAATCCCGTTTTATTCTATCAGAGTGATCAGAGTGATCAGATTTCAATAGGTTTGGCAGTCTGCTAATTGCAGTCAATGCCTCTTTTTTGTGTATCTTGACATCACTTTCAGTAGATGAGAGATTGCAACTGAGGTTTGTGAAATGGTGCATCCATTTCAGAGGTTTGCCACTTAATATGGAGATTGCTCCATCTTGTTTAAAACACATGAACTGATTTATCTGCGTTGAAACCACTACCTCTTGTTGCTTGCTACAGGTTAAGCTGCAGGGATTCTGCAAGAAGCACCAGATCATCTGCGCAGTCTAAATATGTCATAGTTTTTGCCAGAGCGTCAGACACAATTCGGAAGCTTCGCATTCATTTTTTCCCCGGAGGCTTCGGGTGCTTTTTGCCGAGGTCGTGAAAGTGACGAACCACACTGGACTGTAATATTCCAGATTCTCTCTAAGTACTACTAACTAGATTTTCTTCTGTAGCTTAGAGCACAGCACCGGAATCCACGGTTATAGGCCAACCTAACGGTGCCTGATCCTCGAGGTTCTTGCAACTCAAGCGAAATTCCTTGAACTGTCTGTTTACTGTTTTACGATCAACTACGTCTTCCCTTTTCGCAAAACAAATCTTTTTGGTTGCTTCCATGATGTTATGGTTCAGTTGGAACTGGTAAAGTATATGTTCCCTATTTATATGTTCATCTAAGCAGCTTCTAAGTCATAGACGATGTGAAGCAATGCGCAATGTGTCATCACACCAACTACCACGATATTACTTATAGTTATACTTTCTACGACTTGAAGGGTTTCGGTCACGAGATGTACTCAACGTAAACTAGCACATGATAAAATATTGCAAAATTTTTGACTTACTCAAATGATAGGATTTTTTGAGATTTTATAAGTATACACCAAAAATTACAGCACCTCAGAATTTGTTGGCGCTGCACTGGGGTCCTGCCTGACCCAATTTGGGAAACACTGCTCCTGTCATTTGCTTATATATCTAGTGTTTATATCACACTTGGGAATTTTGCACACACCTCATATTATATGATATAAGCATAAAGTCTCTTAGAATGCATTGAGTTAAAAGCAGGGGTCCTTTCTGAGAGCTCAGGTTTTTATTCAGATTCTCACGTTATTTCCTTTTCATTCAAGCTTGTTATGGCTCTCACTAGTGTCCCGACTTTAGCAGAACACAATTTACGAACGTATCACGAATTCTCCATTTTTATATAAGCTCAATTCTCTCTCTTTCTTTGTTTGAATCTTTGTAAGGAAATCGACCCTATTTTTTTCTCTTGGACTATGATTACAGCCTGCCCTGCGGAGAAAGACGCTTACCTCGCTTATCTTTTTCCAAAGACCAATTGCTTTTACATCTCACTTCAGCTGACTCCCCGCTTCTTTTACATCTGAAGACTGACTGTGATGACAACGTATACACATTTCCAAGACTGCTTCCCCCCCAACATTTCCTGCAACTAGCACCGCCAGCGATTTAAGAAAAAGAATTTATTTCCTTGGCCGGTCATTTTTCTGTGAAATGATTTCGTTACGTTTTTCCGTCTCCCTAATACGCGTGAGTTAAACTCCGATTCGTAAATTACCTTTTGTGCATCTTCCAGTGCCTGACAGATACATTCAAAAATCGAACCCCGAGAAAGAAAAAAATCAAAATAGCATATACTTTAAAATCGATGTGACGTGGAGAAGAGTACAAACTTCGTGGACGAGCGCTTTTATTTTCATTCTGATTTGAACTCAGTCCTCATTTAGAACATTAAAATTTTTTCATATACTTTGGATTACCATATTAAAATACATATACAAGAAGATCCATTCCTCTTTTTTCTCACAGTGTTGGAGGGGATATCAAAAACATGTTTCTTCCTTGACGAACGTTTTCTCTAAAGTTTATTTCATGTGAAAATTTAATCCAGTTTAGAATTATTTTACACCTTGTGAGTTTTTCACACTAGCGTTAGTGGATGTTCTCTCACTGGAGTCTGAGTGACAGCAAGCTTCCTCTTGTCTCAAGGACTCTTCTCACCGATCCTAGAAATGCCGCAGTTTGGGTGGTCGGCTCGTCATTACATTTCCAAGTCTTCCAGCCCTATTTCCATATCTTTGGAGACCGTTCCAAACGCCCCAAATTACTAATGGTATCACCGTCAGTTCCCTTGAAAAGTATTTATCTCTCTTTTCATTTTCTTTGATTTTCACTCTGTGGTCCGCCGTGACGGCAGAGTCACTTTTCGGCAGGTTGTCTTTCTTTTGTTGATTTTCACTAGGTCTGATCTTCGGGCAGGGATTAGATGATTTGTTTGTATCGAAAAATCCTACAGAATTTTGTGCGTCTCATTCTCCAGGATAGTTTTTGGTTTGTGGAGATACCATTTAGTAGTATAGTCAAATTTAAGTTTCTTGCACAATTCCCAGTGGATCACCTTCCTTACCCAGTCCTGTCTAGTCTTATTCTCTTTTTGCCCTAGTTTGCTGCATTCGCTTATCCTATGATTGATCGTTTCTTCTCTATTACTAAATAATCTACACTCGCTTTTATCATACAGGCATATCATACACGCATAAATAATCTGCTAAAGCGATGACAGAAATGCATAGATATTCAAGGATCATATTTTGATGGATGTTGTATAGTGACTCGTACCACGTGACTTCCGGTATCGCAAGCACTGTCAATACAGAAAGATCTCTGTCAGTTGTGAGAACAACTTCGGACGTAACAATAACAGCGCGAGACTTATAATATTTGTTGGACTTCAGTAAATATATAGTTAACTCTATTTCACTGTGTATCTCTTCCTTACAACGATACTACAATTGATTAAAACACTGTTTAAACTCATTAATAAAGGAATAAGAAATTATTCGAAAATTGGACAATATTTTCCGAATAAACTTATAGAAATTTTAATGATTGCATTTATCGTGACACAGAAAATTCCATGGATAGGAAAACTGAAGCAATAATTCCAGTCGAGTTTTATGGCCGATGGCATTCAAAGAAGGTATCAGTAGAAAAGGCGGCAAATTTTGTTATCGTCAATATTATCGGTATACAAGTGTGCTGATAATTAGCTGTAGACACTTCTTGTTTCAACACGACAAAGTATATATATATATATATATATATGTATATATATATATATATATATATATATATATATATATATATTCGGTGGTAGGTAAAAGTTGATGATTAAGCAGTAAAGTTTGCAATATTCTTCTTCCAAATTTCGATAAAAGCGTTTACCAATAGAGCAAATGAAAGATTCTCTCTCTCTCTCTATATATATATATATATGTGTGTGTGTGTGTGTGAGCGTATGTGTGTGTGCATGGGTTTGAACCTATACTCTTGAAAGTAGCTCTTTATGCATATATTCGCCTAAGCGGACGTGTGTGATAATGTTGATGCGCTTGTGTGTAAATGTTTTTCTGGGCACGCAATTATACATACGTATATGCATGAGTGTATGTATTTTCCAACCCCTCCACACAGGCAGGATGCGACACAAAGTCAGTTTTTAAGCGGGGGTTTTCCTTCTTCAGGACTGGTTACTTAACCAAGACTTAAGAACCTAGTCTGCCCTACTATTTACCCATAGCTGGAGGGAGAATAATTGGAATAATGCCTTTCCCAAGGGTGTTTGTGCTATGTGAAATGCAAACAGTCTCGTCCAGGTATTGAATTCGTGTCACCTTGTCTACTTCCTCTGACGATAACCATTACACCAGGGGCAGCTATAACTTTAAAAATTGCTCTTAATGCATATATGCACCCTTGACGTGTGTAGTAAGATTAATATGCATGAGCGTATGTGCGTGCGTGCGGAGAGAGAGAGAGAGAGAGAGAGAGAGAGAGAGAGAGAGAGAGAGAGAGAGAGAGAGAGTATATTTGTAAATGGATCGTTATATCTGCATGAATCTTTGGCAATGTTAATGGCTATGTTTATATATGCATATGTGTGTGTGTGTGTGTGTGTGTGTGTGCGTGTGTGTCTGTGTGAATTTGCCCAACCTCTCCACTGTTGGCAGGATATGACACTTGGTCAGATTTGAAGCCGAGTACAGCTGGTTTGAATACAGAATTTTCCTTCCTGACGGGTTGTCATATTAAGGCTAAGGGGTCCAGTTTGCCTGATAAGTGAGGGAGAAGAGATGAATTTATGGCTTTTTCTATAGCATCAACACAAAGTCAAATACAAACAATGTCGTTCCGTATTTGAACTTGGTTCACAAAGTCCATTTCACACACACACACACACACACACACACATATATATATATATATATATATATATATATTGTAACAATGTTGGTCGTCACTATCTCATTTCGTGGGTTTATAGCAAACCAACTGCGATATAATTTGGAGAGTGCTCAATATCTATGATAGAGCTATTATATAATAAGTAAATATATATTAGTTTTTATATATATCTGATAGCATGGAAACTATTTGGTGACACGTCGCGTCTCGTACATCCAAGAGATAATCTCAAATTTATCGCACAGCTCATGTATCTTCATTCACACACTACACAAATACACACACACACACACACACGCATACATACACACACACACACACACACATAAAGAGTTGTACACAATTCAAACGTTCTTTTGACTGTATTTTTCGATTTTTTCGATTTCTTCATTATCTTTAGTTCTCTGCCTGATAATTGTCGTTGAAGAAACGTCATGAAACCTAAGGTCACAGACAACCTTCCATGCTCTGAAATATATATAAAAACTATTATATATTTGCTTATTATATATATATATATATATATACACACTGTGAATATAAATCGTGCCGTATTAGACAAGTAGACTTATAAGTTGACTACAAGGTTTTTAGCTAAAAATTTTGGGTTATACCTATATCTGCTCAATAGTTCGACTCCTTAACATAGAGATATGCACACACAGAGCTGCACACACAGAGGCCAAGGTACAAATCTTCAGTTGACCGCTTTTTTTTCTCCCTTCCGCCGGGTCAAAATCTTCCTGATTATATAACATCTGGATGCCCTTGTAAAGTCTTATGGACACACATCTTCCAACCTTCCACCTACACAATGCACGAGGATACGTTTCCTTTCCGCTGCATTTCCACCGAGAACTCCTGCGTTCTGTTTATTTTAGGTACCAGATGAATTTCCTGGTATTTTTGTTCAACCAGGATCCGACTTCTGCCGCTGTATCGACAGATGTCAAAGAGTTCTTTAAGTCAATATCCAACTCGAATACAGTTAATGATTACAATCAATGCATTAGTTGTTGGAAACAGCGTGTGATATAGCGTTAATATAACACCATAGTTTTATTATTCCAGATTAATCTCTGCGTTAATTTGGTCATTATGTGCACTAAGCACGAGTTTAAGTTGGAAATGATTGTGGCATTAACTAGAATTACGGAAAGGATTGTATATTGATTGATAGGAGTATTGTTCCACTGGTTGAACACTCTATGGTAAAGGTTTGGATTTCTACCCTGCCGTATAAGTCGACTCTAACATTCGTTGAGATTTTCTCAGGCTTAAAAAGGTCGACTTGTACGCCAGAATTTACGGTATATAAATAAATATATATGTGTGTTAATGGTGGGTCACTAGAACCGAAACGCTATAGTGTCGACTTTGCTTCTCAATAAATCTCTCCTACTTGGATTACATTGTTTTCAATTTTTCTTTACATATATATATGTGTGTGTGTGAGTGTATGAGTATGGATATAAACACACACACACACACACAAAACACACACACACACACACACACATATATATATATATATATATGGAGAGAGTGAGAGATATAGAGAGAGTACTGATTATAAATCCTTGAACAAATAGATTTGTTTCTCAGCGTCTGCTTTTGAGAATTAAAAAAGTATATTAAATAAGGAGAACCAAGTTTTATTCTTATCACAGCGAGGCTATTTTTAGTGTTTCGTGCTTCTGAGTGATATACTGATGGCCATGTTTTTGCTTTTATATAATTACATTTTTAAGTATAAGAAAACGACGTTTTTCTATGCTTCTAAAATCTTCTTCAAATGTTCAAGAAGATTGAATAGGTGCATTGACATCGTTATGTAGACCTGTTGTCAGCTTAGCAATTAAAATTAGGACCCTTCATCTTGTACTAAATTTTAATCATTATTCTTCCACAATTAAAATAACAAATTTTCTTATTAAAAAAAAACCTATTTTTTTATTGATTAATGGCCACTTTTTTGGTCCTGTTTTTCCATTGATATTCCACATTTTAATTTAGTATGCTGAGGCTAACACTTAGCAAAGTAAAAAACGGACCCATGTTGTTTCGATACGAAAATTTATTATCGCGACTGTTTTTTCTGTTGTCAGTCGCGAAACGAGGGAAATAGAAATAGAAAGAAAGATGTGAGTAATTACTTAGAAACACATATAGTTTCATTCGTGGTACACAAGACGAAAAAAATCACCGACTCTATTTCTTCTTCTCCGATCGGACCCTCACCTTCAAAGGGGATGCACGTCTCTATTGATTGATGGCCATTCTTTGCATTTTGTTTTTGCTTTGATATACCAGATTTTAATTTAGGGTTATGGCCCATAGCATCGAATTTCGGAGTTGAGTTTTTTCTAGACTGGCTTCCGGAATAAGATGTTAAACTGCATCCATGGGTGAGATTCCTGTTCTAGATCTCTGGGTGTGTGGAATTACCTATTCGTTGCCATTACTCCCAGGTGTACTCGATCCTAAATTGGTAGTGCTTGTTGGAATCCTCTCAATAGATCTGTTTGAAATAATTTTTAAAATAACAATAAATCACATTGGTTCTTAAAACTTTGATATTGCAACAATTTATGAGGTGTTTACCAATTCAATATGATTGTTATGATCTATTTTTGTATCACGTATATTTAGATACCATGGTTGACTTGAATATCAAATAACCTACCAAACGTTGATATGCCGAAAAACAAACTAACCTATCAAGCAAGCGGACAACATTTTCTAAACTAGTTGGCACATTATTTTACCCATAATTCGGGCGGGGGTGAGGTAGATTAATGCTTTACCCAAGGGTATTAGAGTAATTTACAAAGCTCTTTGCTAGATGTGGAACAAAGCCGTATTAATAGGGCACCTAATAGGATTTGAACTAACACGTGAAGGTTTGCTATTCTAGCTTATTAACCATTACACCACCCAAAATGTCCAATCCCAACTAAAACTATCGTAATTGAACTCGACTTGCTGATTTCGCAGTTCTAAATCATCTCAAATATCTAATTGGTATATATTTGGGACCATTAACAGGTACAACCAATAAGGGTCAGAGTGGGCATAGGTGTAATGGCAACCAAGAGTGACCTCGCTTCATGTTGCAGCAGAAGTTGACATAACTACAAAATGCATTTTAGCGTCATATACGGGATGTAATCCTATTACCAACCCCTCCGCTCGGGCAGGATATGACACAAGGTCAATTTTTTAAGCGGAGTTTAACAGGTTTGAATTCAGACTTTTCCTTCTCCTAGACTAGTTGCCTCACCATGGCTGAAGAACCTAGTCTGCCCTACTATCTTACCCATAGCTGGAGGGAGAATAATTGGATTCGTACCTTTCCCAAGGATATTAGTGCAATGTGAAATGCAATCAGTCTCGTCCAGGATTTGAACTCGTGTCGCCGTGTCCATTTCCTACGACGATAACCATTACACCTCGGGCATTACACATATACGGGATGTAATCATTCTTGCTGTAACCAATAAACATATCCAAAAATCAATGAAAACATAGATATTAATCGATACGGAAGAGTCCCTGTGGCGTAGTAGTTGACGTGGTGGACTGTGAATTCGTATTAAGCGTTTTCAAACTCCAGTCGGCTTATGACGTCTGTTTTTGGACAAATACCTGTGAGAAATCAGTGAACCCCGTCATTCTGCTACTTTCCTTACAGGGAGGGCCCAACTGACTCTCTGTAGCTACAAAGAAAGTAAAATCTAAAACAAATAAAGTGTATGCGTTAAATCAATCATCTAAAATTACAAAAATTTGTCCATCGCACTCAACATGTATATATATATAATTTTCCGAATCCATAACGATATTTGTATATAGTTTTCTGCATCCATAATGATTACAATGATGCTGGCTTTTCCGTTTGGATGCTTTCAAATCTATTTAAAGTGTTAACGCTTTCACGAAAGGGACATAATCGAGGCAATTCCCACCTTAAAAAGGCCTTGTGACTCACTTACCCGTTTGGCGGGGCGTGCGACAAATACCGTAATCATGGCAGTTTCTAAAGGTTTATTATGATATTTTGAAATTCAGTAATTCACTAAGCTTTTTGCTCAGATGTGGCACAAGGCTGCATGAATGGTGCACCCAATGTGACTCAAACTCACCCGCGTACATTTGTTTATCTAACTTGGTATCCATGACAACACCCGAAGGCTGTCGACAATTTGAAATACTCAAGTTTAGCTAAAAGTAATTGTATAATTTATAGGAAACCTCTATGTCAACTTTTTCGGTGCAATATTTTAAAATTTTTAATAGAGTTGAGGGCATTGCCCTTCAGACCCCCTCAAAAAACAAAAAAAAACAAAAAAACAAAAAAACAAACCCCAAACAAAACAACAAAAAATTACTATTTGAAAAAGTTCGATTAAAATTTTAAATCACCACAAAATGTTAAGTTAAATGTAAACGTTATAAACTGATGTTGGAATAAAAAAATGAACATTATTTACATCATTGTGTTTACTGTTTGTACAAAATTTATTCGCAAAGTATTGAGACTGACGCTGTATTTAAGGAAGGAGAAATGAACAATGGATGAAACTTAAATTTTCTTCAAAATACGAGGTGAGTTGAGAAATAAATCAAGATTTAAGTCGTATTTAACCAGACGGAAATTAACAGTGAATGAAACGTTATTTTCTTTTTTCAAAATACAAAGTGTTGAAAAAGAATCGAGACTGAAGCTGTATTTACCGAAGCACAAATGAATAAAATGTTAATCTTCTTCAAAATAGTTTGGTTTGGTTTTTCATTATATCAACCATTGTTGGTTTTTAATATATTTTTACATATATATCATATATATAATTTTTTGTTGATACCCACATTTAAATGATCAAACAGTTCTCTCTCTAACAATTCAACTTAGCATAAGTCAACGAAACTAATTGGATCCAAGCATGGCTACCTATCACTAACAATTCTATTAAACATCATTTTGTTGATACGCAGAGTTAAATGATCCAACAGTTCTATTTCAAGCAATTCAATTTAGCATAAGTTTGCACTGAGTTTAAATGTCAAGCAACTCTATTTGACCGATATCAAGTGCTACCATACTGGGCCAAAGTGGTCCTCGGAGAAAGGGCAATGTAGTGGTGGGCCTCATTACCAAAAGCTACAGGAGCCTCACCATCAGATTATTTAATGTCATAATAGGACACTTTTTGAGGAGAGTCTTACCCCTCTGCAGAGATGCAGTCGGTGAATTATACAGCCTCACACAGCTGACTGGGCTTTTTTACAAATAGTTTCCGTGACATTCAATTCTTATTCCAGCAGGTTTTCTATTTGGCGAAGCACTTCTGACACTTAGCTTTTAGTATGGTATGTGACTTCACCGCCGAATTTCTGTTGACATCTTCCAGATCCTAAAATCTTACCTTTAAGATGACTTCAATTTAGGAAACAAGAAAATTTTGGGTTGTGTTAGAGGTGTATCTGGAAAGTGCTTAAAATGCACACTCCGGTAATTAACAAAACAATTTAATTTGTCGAGACTGGCCTCATAATTCTTTAAAAATTCATCCAGATGAATTCTAGACGTTTAGATATTTAGATAGAAGTCTAGACATCATCAATAAATGATATAAACTGCTAAGTTATCTGCTCTGTCGGTGAAGCTTAGAATAAGGTGACTGTATTTTGTGCATAGGGGTAAAATCCACCTCTTATAGGGCATTCTAAATATGACACTAAACTACATCTGATGTTGAGGTTCCAGTTTTAAAGATATGGGTCGTATGGAATACCTATTTATTGCCATTACTCCAAGGTACACGATTGCCCGGAATGTTAGTATCTGTTAAGGTCCCAACCATAGGTCAAACAGATTATTTGTATTTGATCCTACTACGCGCAGAAAGAAAACTTAAGAAACAACGATGCAAAAATGTAAATATAAAAGAACAATGAACACGATTCCCTAACTTCTCGGTATTAAATAACTCTAAACTGGTCGACATACGGTTAAAATCAATTAATCAATGAATACTCTTTATCTGAATCTTTGAAATAGAAAAAAATTAAAGCTTTTGTCTTGGTTCATTTTCATTATTATACTTTGCGATCAAAATAGACTTTGTAGTCGCTAAATTGGCTAAATTCTACGCGTGGATCACACACAAGTTCTTCCAAAACATGAACAGTACGAAGAGACAGTTGGCAGTCACCTCTATTAGATTTCATTGCGACAACTGAATTAAGATATGAAAAGACAGCCGCATTTGGTGTTAGAATCACGCGAAATCTTTACGTATCACCCGACAAATAAAAAAAAATTGATCAGTACAGGAAACGTACTTGAGTGAGAGAAAAGTTGTGTACTATTTAGGTACGTGCTAGTTTGAGACGCGTATGTCATATGACTGAAGCATTTCAAGTCGTGGAAAGGTATACGCTCTGATTGGTACTATTTACCAACCCCTCTGCTCGGGCAGGATATGACACAAGGTCAATTTTTAAGCGGAGTTTAACAGGTTTGAATTCAGAGTTTTCCTTCTCCTAGACTAGTTGCCTCAACATAGCTGGAGGGAGAATAAGGGGGTTCATATCTTTCCCAAGGGTATTTGCCCGAAAGTGAACATAATAGCACTACGATTCCGCAGTTCATCGCTTTAACCATTACACCACGAGGACACCCCTCTGATTGGTAGTATTGCTGTAGTAAGTACGCTGACACGTTATGTATTGCTTGATTCCATGTGTGATGATTTCGGAGATGAACGTGCAACGTAGTCTCTAATACGGTAATCTATGCTTTACCAGTCTGAACCTGGCTATAACACTGCAGAAATAAGAATTTGTTGTGCGAAAAATAAAGGTACAGTTGATCGAAGTACAGTAACCAGATGGTTGAAAAAATTTCGTTCTGGTTGCAAGAACCTCGACGATCAGGCAATATCAGGTAGGCCAAAATTAGTGGATTCCGAGGCCATATTTCAAATCATCGTGGCAAATGCCTAAATACCGCGAAACAAGCAAAAACATTTGTTGTGCAAAAGGTGAAGGCGTAGTTAATCTCAATACAATAATCAGATTGTTGAAGAAATTTCGTTCTGGTTACAAGAACCTTGACGATCTGGCAATATCAGGTAGGATTCCAAGGCCATACTCCAAGTTATTGAGGCAAATTTGGTGAATAGCACTCGGAGAACATCAGGCGAGTTGGGCGTCTCACAATCCATACCTTGCTAGTGGCATCCGGACTACCGTATTGAGCCTGACGTGACCAAAATACTGGATAACTTTTGACATATCCAACTAATACAGTTTTCTTGACATCTCTTTTTGGTGGGATATTACCTGGCTTTTGGAGATGCAGTGAGCGTATTCTAAGCCCGGCCGACAGAGTGCATGAATCTTAGGAATAAGAAACTCACTAAAAAAAGAATGTCGGTCTCATACAGACATCATTATAAATGGTAATGCCACGAATAACTCTAAGATATAATTATGAATCAGTGATTTGGTCAATGATTGAAGTTTTTAAACTAAAAAAAGAAGAAACAAAAGGTAGATGGGATACACAGCGAGAAGTGGGGAGTCCTCGTGACGTAGTGGTTAATGTGCTAGACTGCAACATCGTAGTAAGCGAGTTCGAGTTCCAGTCGTGCTATTACGTTGACTTTCCTACTAATACTCTTGGGAAAGATATGTATCTCGTTATCTCCGTATCTATGGGTTAGATAATAGTAGTATTGTTCTGCAAGAATGACTTTGGCATTAAATAACCCACAAAAGTTGGCATGCTATTAAATAAAGAAACCAAACCAATTTTTGCCAGAAGTACGCGGATAATTACGTAGAGTCACACAAATAAACATAGAGGGATTGGGGAAAATATTTCTTTTCACATAAATATTATGGATTTTGAATATCATCACCATCATCATTAGGTCACGCTGACCACACGCATTTTCTTGACTCTCTCTCTCCACCCGCCCCTATCATCCATTGCCCTCGGCAGGTCTTCCAACTACATTCTGTGTCTGCAAAGAGCTGATGTAAAGAAGTTCTTGCTTTTCGGCAAACATTGTCACGTCCATGTGTAGGGCTCCACAGAAGACCATTCGTAAGTTCGTCATTGCTTCTCCAGCAGTGTCTCAAAAGTCTTGTTCATATCATATGTATGGTTTTTGAGAAAGGAAGTAAGTAGCCATACGGCTGTTGTTTCGTCAGATGTTGCTTCCAGGCTTTGTTCAAAAGTCACATACAATTGTGAAAGGGTTAGTATAATTTAAAGAAAGAAGAGATGTTATGTAAGTTTTTTTTTATGAAGTTTATATGCGCAGAAAATGTATTTTGTAATTTAGATAACAAGTCTTATCTTTTTTCTAAAGGTAAATGGCATATTCAGACGGAAAGAAACCTAAAAAATAGAAAAAAAAAATGACAAACAGAAATGTCCAGACCAGAATTAGGCAGATATACAAGTGAACTTTTGATAAATTTTTTTCTCCGTTTTCCTGATATTGAGACAAGAAGGAGTTTGCATTTCTCTACGGTTTAACCTCTGCCAAGAATTACTTATCAATTGAAACGATTTAAAATATCAAGAACATTTGTGGAAACTTTACATTTTAAATTTAAGTAGGCTTTAAAAAAAGCTGCAGGCTTTAATCTTTTGTCAGTTGGGCAAAGTCAAGAGAAATATACTGAAAGAACATAAAACTGAAACACTCTAAAGGACAATGCCTTTGTCAACCTGGATAAAGTATGAGCATGAAGTTCGAAGGTTTTACAGACACCATCTTTCTCTCTCTCTCTCTCTCTCTATATATATATATATATATATATATAGAGGTCTGAATTTGTTTTCTTCTGTGTGCGTGTATGTATGAGCATGTGCATGTGTATACATTTGAAAATAGATAATCATGTGTACAAGCGTATTTGCTTAGATGTTTGGTTGTGTTGATGTGTATATGTATGTATTCATTTAAGCGTGCAAGTATATATGTATATATACGTGGTGAATTGAATAAGTTTTCAGATTTTTTGTACAGACATTTAAAATTGTCGTAGACTCTTGAATATTCAGTATGTTGTTACTATACATCTGATGAGATGACTGACTAATTTCTATGATTTCAGATTCAAATAAACAGCTACAGCAGCAATTAGAATACACCCTACTAAAGCCTGATTTTCACAGCAGATGAATTTCAAAAATGCAATCTGGACGTGGGACACTTTAGAAGAAAAAATGCCACAGAAACGTATGGAATGCTTCAGACTGATTTTCGATCATCTTGCATGAATCGAGGAGATTACTTCATAGGGGACTAGAATTTCATGTGTGTACTGTCAATAAAAGTGCCTATACGAAAAAAGTCTGGAAACTTATTTAATGATCCTCGTATATATATATATATATACGTATATATGTGTGTGTGTATGTGTGTGTGGATGTGTGTGCATATGCATACATGTATATATATATATATATATATACGTATATAAATAGTTCGTTGTATTTGTGTGTGTGCGTGGGAGTGTGGATGTTTGTGTGTACAAGTCCTTTTGTGAGCGTGCCAGTAAGTATATATATATATATATATGCACCAATATTACATAAAATTTTACATTGTTCGAATCATATCTGGTATTCCACTTTCATATGGTGTGATTTTGATAACAGTCTTTAGCACCCTTTTTAAACCGACGAAAATGTATTCTTTTTTGATAGGTATTAATGAAAGATTACTGGAGTAATATATATATATATATATATATATATATATGTGTGTGTGTGTGTGTGTGTGTGAATGTGCGTGTGCGTATTGTAAATGGATCATTGTGTCCGTTTGTGTGTGATAATATCGATGTCCGTGTGTATTCATGCTGTTGTATGCGTACTAGTATTGCGCACCCGCCCGCACACACACACACACACACGCATATATATATATATATATATATATATATATGTATATATATATTCATATATGTGTGTGTGTGTGTGTGTGTGTGTGTATATATATGCACATATATGCATATATATATATGCATATATATATATATATATATGGAGTGTATATGTATGTATACAATTATAAATGCATACTGAGTGCATGTAAAGGTATATATATATATATATATATATATATATATATATATATATTGCATTTTAATGCATTAATAGCCTTTTTATACATTTTATTCATGCTAACCTTTATACGTGTGTTTGTGTACGCGCGTGCGCAATACTGGTGTGTGTGTATGTGTGTGCATGTGTGTGTGTGCATGTTTTTATTTATGTTTGTGTGTATACGTGTATATGTACATTTGCGTATGTGTTTATGTGCTGTGTAGAGATCGTTTTCCCTTTAGAAATCTGTTCTCTTTTAGACGTTAGACATGTCCAGAGTGGCACTTACCATCGAAAGGGTGAAGCGGCTGTTGAGGCGGTGGAGTGAATTTTTGGCTCTTCGTTAACTCAGAAATATTTGAACTCTTGTGCATGACAAATATCTGCTCATTTGCAAAGATGGACACTTACGATCGCTTAAGCCATGTTCGTACAAACATTCAGTTAGACTTTTGGATAGTTTCCAAATCAAGATTTCTTAATGACAATAATGATTAAATCTGAACCCCTCTAGTCTTCTTCAGTACTCAAATATGTGTGTGTGTGTGTGTGTGTGTGTGTGTGTGTGTGTGTGTTTGCTTACGTATGTGTGCTTACTTGTATGTGCTTCTGTGTGTGTGTGTGTGAGTGAGTGTGTGTGTCTTTGCGTCTCTGTTTGTGTTTTTGTGTTTATGAGTAAATTCTGGCGTAGATATTACGTTCGAATAGTGTCTGATGACTGTGAACTGTCCTTATACGACGACGATAGTTGCCAAGTTTGAAACTTGGAATGTGCCTCCTTCAAGCACCTCTTCTAATTTTGGCGACTATTTTCCCCCTTTCATACCAATGAAATGCTCGCCAAATTGCTTTGAATATTCCAGTCCTTCATTCTGTCTGACTGCAAATGGGACAGGAATTTTGGTTGTGAATACAGAATGCCGCGTAAACAGAACAGTTTGTAAAAGTTAAATCTGATATAAAGTAATAGAAATCTATATGATATATTGTTTAAAGAGTTGAATATATTTGTAGATAACAATTCCATTATGCGGGATGATTCGTCCAACACACTACACTAAATAACCTAGTTAGAAAAGGCCTTGGGGTTGCCGGGTTCCTCTTCAAAATTGAACCAGTCCGTCTCAACCAAGCAGATTTCAGAGAGATTTGGTGGGCTAATGATTTTGTGGCACCCTGGATAGCGGATGTATCGGACATCTGTGAAAGAACAGGCGATAGCTCACACTTTATGTCGAAGCAAACCTGGGCGTTAATTAATTGGTAAGAGGCAGTCACGTGAGATTAGGGAGATGCGAATATTTGACTTGGGACTGAAAATCGAATGAATTGCTATGGACTTAAATGAAACTGTCCCTCATTTGAAGGGGTGCAACGCCTTATAAATGAAAGGGTGTCTCCTTTTTTCCATCTATTGGAGAAAGGCAGTCCACGGCTTCCTTTTGAGACAGACCAGAAGAAGAAAATGTAATAATGGGAAATAAATTTGAGTGGTTTTGTGATTAACATGTCTGTTACTCTCTTCTTTCCTCCAGGATCAAGGGAAAAAAACTTTTGTCGAATAACCTGACTGTGTGACAGCTTTTCTTATTTTTTTTTAATTTGACAGTAGCATTCACTGGTATGAAATTCGATGCAGCCTCATCACGTTAGGCAACCTCGTTAGTCTGCCCTGAACCAGAAATCTGCCTATTGAGAGATCAAAAAGTTCAAACTAGCCAAATATGTGTTTCTGTGGAACGGATTCATCGTGGCACCCGGTTGTTGTCAAAATTTTAGATGTTACAGGCCAGCACAGCTTCAATATGTTTCAGAACTTTAGTAGAAAGTCTTCTTTTCAAAGGAACAGACTTTGTGAAGAGGATTGGTATATATAGATATCTAGCAGACCATTTCCCGCAATTACATAGTGGCACGCTTAGAGTAGAAATTCTAGTTGAGGCTGGTTATAATTCTTTTCGTACAAATACTTTTGGGAAGGGCAAAAATATGTTTCTTCTTTCTTCAGCTATGGGTAAAGAGTAGGGCAGGCTGGGTTCTTTAGCCTTAGTTAGGCGATGAGTAAGGGGAAGGAAAATTCTGAATTCAAACCAGTTTTACTTCGCTAAAAAATTGATCTTGTGTTTCATTCTCTGCGGGAAGTTGAATAAATACATAATCTGCGGGTATCCAACCGGCGGGATGAATAATGAGTGAAAAATGATTGTTTATTTTAATAAATATTTTTTTGAATAAGGAAAAAGAATTGATTTAAAATATGGAATGAATTTCGAATATTTGAATAATTAGACAGAAAATAACAGCTTTAATTTTTTTGCTTCAAAAATTGGAATTTGTCAGTAAATGTCGAGAAAATGAACAATAATTTAATGCCGAAGTCAGTATTTCTGTTTACAGTTATATACTTTCTAACAACTAGCAATAATAATCTTTATTTTTAAAGAAATATAACTTGAATGGTTTGGTTCGGTTGTTTTTTTTATGTCATATCAACCCTTGTATGCTTCTTAATGTCAAATCTCTTTTATGCATTATGTGTGTGTGTGTGTGTGTATGTAATGATAGCAATAATAATGATATGGATGCAATGAAATATAATTAAATGTATATAAAAACTAATATACATCTATTTATAATTATATAATAGCTCTATCACAGATATTGAGCACTCTCCAAATTATACCACATTTGGTCTGTCACAAACCCACCAAGTGAGATAGTGACAACCACACACTGTTGTAATACAGGGTGGAACGATAAAATTGTCGCCCTAGAAAAGACGACATGATTCCATTTCCGTTTTATGAAAACCTGTTTTCTTTTCTTTTTTTTTTGTTGCAGACCATCTACTAGTTGGCCAGTTGTGTACAAATCCCAAGAAGATAATAGGCTTCTATCATGTCTGAAAGTGACACAATGAGCGATATCGGAGATGCGCCGCTGTACAACTCATGCTATCTACTGATCCAAGTTATGACAACAGGGCCATTGCCAGCACCCTCAAGATGCAAATCCGGACGGTTTAACGCTTGAGGGCACAGCTCAACGCATCGGACGACCCTTTGGAGGTGGTGGAGCGGAAGCCCAAGGCTGAGGACACCACCAGGAAGACCCGGACCAAGGATTTCATCGAAAAGGTCCAGGCAATCATTGATGAAACTCTCCAGCGGTGTGGTGATCAGGTGCAATCAGGTGGCCGGTGGCAGGCCCTGGATGTGGCAGCAGGATTCGGCGCCTGCCCACAAGTCCAAAGAGACCCAGGCTTGGCTTCTGAAGGAGTGCTACGACTTTTTACCCTTCTCTCAGCGGAGACTTGGTGATCTGAAGGGAATTGCTAGCAGTCAGATTACAAGGAAATATCACCAGTTCTGAAAAACAAGAAGTAAAATAATAGAAGTTAAATCTGTTCTCATTGTAGTGGATAATATTTTGCTACACAGTCCAGTCTGCTAGAGAGCGCTGTAGTATACACCAACTGACTCAGCAGAGGTAAAACCTCCTCCCCAACGAGTGTACTGGATATGACACTAAACAATCTGATGGTGAGGCACCAGTAATGTTGGAGGTTTAAGGAATGCGGAGTGCCTTTTCATTGCCATTGCTCGCAGGTCTACTCAGGCCCAGAGTGGTAGAATCTGAGAGAGTCTTATCTATGAGTCAAATAGAACTGTTTTACGTTTAAACTGTGAGCAAAAAAAAAAAAAAAAAGGACTTATGCTTAATTGAATTGTTTGAAATAGAAATATTTGATAATTCAACTGTGTAAACAAATGACCGATGTCTAATTGAATTGTTAGTGATAGATAGCAGTACTTCGAACCATTTAACTTTATTGACTTATACTAAATTGAATTTTTTGGAATATAACTAAATAATCATTTAACTGTGTGTAAACAAATGACTGATGTTTAATTGAATTGTGTGTGATACTTGGAACTATCTGCGTACAAAAGAATAAGCTTAGGTTCGTTTAAAAACGTTATCAACAAACTGTACATACAAATCATAAATATCAAATATTTCTGTATAAAGAGGATTTGGCGTTAAATAACCAACAATGTTTGATGTACGGTAAAACCAAACCAAACCAAACCAAACCATTTTACTACATTCATATTGACCCATTTCCAAGTAAATTAAATCGTTTGTGACTTGATTGGATTTGTTAAGCATGCCGTGTCAAGAGAATCAAAAAATTAGATAGAATAGAAAAAGTGGCGTGTCTAATACTGTTGTAAAATTTCCCCTGAAGGCAAGTTCCGATGGCATCGAGGGTAAATTGCGTTGTACAATATGCCAAAATAACACTTCGCGGCGTGTACAAAGCAGATGCAATAAAGAAAAAAAAAAAGAAGGATTTTAATCTCATTTTATTCATCATCATCATTATCATCATCATATGCCATTTTGAGTTCATTCTTGGAAAAAGTCCTTGATCAATTCCTTCCCTGATGATTTTGATTGGCCCAGCAACTACGATATTTTACCAGCAAGGCAAACAATTACATTTCTTCGTCGTATAGCCGGTCTTTTCTTAATGGGCTCTTTATTTCTTGGCCATTATTCTGTAAACCAATTTCACGTGTCCTGCCTACTTCCATTCTTCTCGTTTAATATTTTCTGACATCTCTTAACTTTGCTTGCACCCTGAT
>OY757907.1:64314869-64384869 GCA_963585895.1 Sepioteuthis lessoniana
ATAACCAAGGACTATTACAATTTTTATATTATAAACAGAATTACTATGACCAGAAAATCCGACAAACACCTGCGACATACGGAACCACTGGTCGCATCAGGAGAGTATATCATGATCTCCTCCACTGGAGATGCAAACCAGTGACCACGGATTGCGGAGCGATGACTCTACTACTGGTCTTAAACGCTCACAAGTGACGCCAAATCAACTAGTCATGGAAATTGCGCCACTAATTAATCTTATATGTCTTGTAAATTACATTCGTACACTTTACTAGACGATTTGTCATCGCTTGTGACCTCATAAGGTCGAAAAAAAAACTGTCTAGTGGTTCCGTATGTCGCGTGCAAGTTTTTGCCGGATTTTTTCATGTGTATATGTCTCTGCAGCTATTTATAAAAGGAGATATTCAATAGTGTCTTTGTGCAATTGTATAGATACTTATATAATTCTTTTCATTTGGCCTCAAGTCGCTCGTTCTTCCTTCAATATATCCATAATTTATATTATTCCGTTTTGCTATCTGTAACGTATTTAAACTGTATTAGTTGAGTTGTTTTTGTTCAGTTATTTCTATTTTTCTAACTCTGTAAACTCAACCATCTGATAATCCGATCAAAATGGATAATCCGACCTGGATTTGCAAAAATAAAAATTGGATTAACTGCTCAGAGTTTCTCTATGTATAGGAAATATGATCAAAAACTATCGAGATCGACCGTGTGCACAAGTGAATTATTCATATGATAAAATTCTGATGTATTTCTACACTAATTATTGTCAATTTAAAAAAAAAAAGATTAAATCTGTCTCGATATTTTTGAACAAGTGTTTGGCGAAGCTCATTATTATGCAAGTGCAGCACCCTCCATACCCAACACACGATATCTGAGTCATGTTTTTTTCTGTTTCTTAAACTGAAAATCCGTCGTGTACTTAAGATTTGGAAGTAGAGAATGTTTAAGAAATACGATAGTGCAGCTTCGCTCCCTATAAAAAGATTTAGTTTCAGAGGTCCTTCGACCAATAAAAACTTGCTGGAATAAGTTTGTTGAATACGAAGGGGATTTTTTAGAAAGAAAATTTACTTTTCATTTAATGTTTATTTTTGTCTTGGAAACGGAATTTATATGGGAACAACACACCAAAATACTCTATGTTAAAGAATAAAAACGTTTCCAGTTCAAATTACAAATGAATGATAATTTTCTGATGTCTTTGTGCACGCTGAACATCATTTATGCTATCATCCTAATTGGCGCTGTAACGCAGACACTTTAGAAATGTTGGTTGGTATTCATCTCACTTTCCTAAATAGAAGCACTAATACAATTATCGAACACTTTTACAACTGGAGGCGCGCTTATCGTAACTGTTAACGTCGTAGCAAATGGAATCAGAGATTCAAGTTCAAATTCTGGACGAGGCTATTTGTTTTTCACTTCATGATAATGCCCTTGAGAAAGCTGTGAACGAATCATTCTCTCCAGCTATGGGTAGATAATTGAGTCCTTTTACTCTTGGTTAGACAACTAGTTTTATAGAAGGAAAACTCAGAATTTCAACCCTCTTTACGGCAAACGGTTCATACTAAGACATATTCTTTTAGGTAACCAGTCTGGCAGAATGAAAAATGAATTTTAACAATGTTTACTCCGCTTTAAAAATAGCCTTGTGTCACATCCTGCCAGTGGATGAGAGGTTGGTTAAATGCATGCAACTGTTACCTAACAGGTTCATGGGTCGTCTTGTGTCTTGTGTCTATAACTGTATTTATGAGAACGTTGAGTCACACATACATTCGTTTAGAAAATAACATTATTCCAATAACACGTATTCTCTTTGCCTTTCTCTTTCTTTCCTTCCTTCCTTCTTTCTTTCTTTCTTTCTTTCTTTCTTTCAGAAAGTTCAATTATGCAATGTAAAAGGCACGTTGCATAACGTGCAAAATTAATAACAGTAAAAAGAAAAATGAAGAAGCTTCTCTTAAAACAGAACGCATCTCGTGACAGCCTGAATATTCTCTTCTTATCGTAACTCTGTTCAATGTAGCAAACGTCACGCTGGCTTATATTAAAGAAGAAAAGCAACTTTTTATCTTAATTGTATTCGTTATTTTATCTACAGAATTTACATACATCAGCGCAGACGTGCACGCACTCCATTAGATAGATCTATCTATCTATCTATCTATCTATCTATCTATCTATCTATCTCGACAGACAGACAGACAGACATGAATTGTTTAAGGGAGATATATAGATAGATAGATATACAACTAGGTCAGGATTGTTAATTGTCCCAATATTTGATCTCTCTCTTTCTCTCCCTCACTCTCTCTCTATATAAATATATATATGTATAAATCATTGACACGTCTTACTGAAGCACGGAGTCCCTTTGACTCTCTTTGACCATCTGTCTTTATCTTCCATTGCTCAAGGTAGGTCATCCAGACAGCGTCCAGTGTCTGTACAGAATTGATGAATGTAAGCTTTTATTAGTTGGCCAACACTGGTGTGATCCTGTATAGGGGCCCATCCTGGAAGCATCATCCCACAAAACAGCAGCTGAACGGCCAATTGACCACCCCCACCTGCCTCACATTTCAAAAACCACTTTAGTAAGACGAACAAGATATACTGGGAACTGCTGGAGTAAAGAAAAAGCAACGTTCTCCTATAGACTCTCTCCCCCTCCCCCTCTTTCTCTCTCTCTCTATATATATACGTGTGTGGATGATTGGTTTGCTTTGGTTTTATGACATATCAAACATCGAAGGTTATTTAATGCCGAATCCATTTTTATACATATTAACAATTCTATTTCAAACTATCCAAGTTTGACAAACCAGTCATGCGAGACACTGCTGGAAAAGTAACGACAAATTCATAAGCGAGATACACCTGTGGACCCCTTCACAAGGGCGTGCAAAGGCAGGACGAACAGCTAGAACCTACATACAATAGTTCTTTACCGAAACAGGGTGTAGCCTTGAAGATCAGCCGGGAACGATGAACGATAGACAAGGGTGGCGTGAGAGGGTCAGGGAGATCCGCGCTGGTGGTGCGACATGATGACAATAATGATTTCAAACAATTCACTTCAGCATAAATACACTGTTCAGTTCTATTTAACCCACAGATAGGACCCTATCAGCTACCACTCCACAAAATGTCTTTAATATTTAATCAAACATGCATATCTATCTATCTATCTATCTATCTATCTATCTATCTATCTATGATTTGCAAGCGAATTGTTGTAATTTACGAAGATTATTGCTCAGATGTGGAACAAGGCCATATGAATGGGACACTCGATGAGATTCAAACTCACTCATGAAGGTTTGCTAGTCTAGTTTGCATTACACCATTCGAGACGACCTTGTAAGCGAATTATTTGTAGGTAACTTTATTTTTAAACGAGTTAGAGCTCATTTGTTAGCAAACAGGTAAATAGATTCAAATATTGCTAACATTAATGATTCTATTTTGTATAAACTATTTGTTTGCTCACGGTTAAATGGTTTCAAGTATTACAATCTAATACTAATAACTCTAACTTTAATCATTTGTTTGCGCAATAAAATGGTTTCATACATTGGTAACACAAATAATTCTATTTCATGTTTATCATTTATTTGAACACAGTTTAAATGGTTTCAATTATTGCTATCTCAATGCAATTGATCTTAAGCGACCACTTTCTAGCACCTTTAATCCAAAAGATGATTGGATACTTGTTTACTACAAGAGCAATTTGAAGGATATAATCGGAACAATCATACAAGTGCTAGGACTTGATATGGCCCGCTAATTGATCGGCTCAAGCCGTTCCGACCGCTCATCTATCCAAATAAAGGCAACAATGTGGTGTTATATGTCATGTGACCACTTCTATTGCCGTGTCAAAGACTGCCCAACCATCTGGATCCCGTCCTCAAGAAAACAGGTGGCCTCAACATAGTGTGAACTCGGCGTATTTTACAGCTCCAGCCGACAGAGCATCTGTTTCAAGTTCTTGTTGCCAACAAACAACGAGATTTCTTTTTTTTTTTTTTGCGCACTTAATTTTATTACTTCATCAACGACTTAGACACTTCGCTAATACCAGGATATGCAATATTTTATGAGTTTCTTGTCTCAGTAATAAATTATTAACATATTAATGGATTGCATCTATTTTGAGACAGTTTTGAATGATTTTGTCTCCAAATTAGTAGTGACACAAAATATTTTCCCTCTCTTATCCAAGGCAATGTGATCGAGGATTAATAGTTGTTATAGAATACTATTTTCAAATCTGAAACAAAAAAGAACATAACGTTATTAGTTGAGTTACTAGCAGTCATATGGGTCCATTGTATTTTGAGACACCCTAAAGTGGGTTTCCAGTAGTAAGGCCATTAGTGGAAAAAGTTATGAAGCCTTTAACTGCTTTCGGTTAACTGATTCTTAGCAAAAATCTTTCGTCTATCCCTAATTTTAGTCACCTGACTATTACTTGTCCAATGAAAGCCAAGATTTCAACTGACCTTAAACTGTCAATTACACTAAGTGACAATATCTTTGGAAACTTTATCTATTCTACACGCTAAATAAAAGATTCTGCCAACCTATTGTATAACCACTGCTGCTGGTAGTTCGGCTATTCTTTTAGATCTTTGGTGAGTGTAAGTAGCCCTTCTATTGCCCTTACTTCTATGCTCACTTGCCCCTGTGGTACGAATACCTGCTAGGCTCTCATTCATAGATCAAATAGATCTATTTGAGATAATATTTAAACTTACTAATGTTACATTTTGACCTTTGACAGACTCGTCAGTTAGGGATTTCTAAATAGGATTATTCCAGCTGATTGAAAGAGAGAACAGCGGAAGTAGATCACGTTGGTTTGGAGCCGGAAAGAGAACCTGAAGGAATGCGTGGGCGTTATGAATATTATATATTCACAGATACCTCCAGACAAAGGGTCAGTCCGAAGGGATTCGGTCAGTCAAGAGATTCGGAGTGCCCAGAGGAGTGGGCTGGCGACCCCTGGTGGCCTCTGGCAGAGAACCTCCTATTAAAGAAGAAAAGACGCAAAGACCTAAATATAGATTCACAACGTGGTTAAGAAACATGTCAATATAGAAGTTCTCCGTCACCCTTAGTCCGCATCCTGTGTCCGATTCCTTTGCACTGTCTCTCTCCCAATTACAGCCAATTTCGACACTTTCGATTAATAAAGAATTGAGAGTTATATTTAATAAAGAACTGTATAATCGTCTCTTCATTCCTTCATTGGTGATTAACCCTGAAGTTAGATGTTTAAAACGTATATAATTGGAGACCATAATTGTTAAACGGACTTTACCATAAATTAACCCAACAAACCAACCAATCATCCATACTAACAGCCAAGTCTAGCAGAAGGCATCGGTTGCTCTCCAACCCAATCAGCAGGTCTAGTCAAACTGTTCTATTTTTAACAATTCAATTTAGCATGTAATTTGTTTGCACACAGTTTAAATGTCAAACAGTTTTATTCGACCTTATCAGGTGCTACCACTCCGGGTCAGAATGGACCAGGGATAATGAAGGCGTACACCACATTACTCAAAGCTCCAGTATTACTGGAGCCGCATCATCAAATCATTTAATGTAATATCTAAGAAAGTTTTTGGGAGGGGGCTCTTACCCCTCTACAAAGATGCAATCGGTATATTCAACAGCCCCAGCTAATTGGGCTCACTAAATTATGGAGGCAACAAATTTTTCATGTATGAAACATTTTGTTATTTAATTCTTTTTTAATTTAAGAAAGGGTATCACAATGATTTTTTCATACTTTAAAAAGATAATTCCATAGAGAACTGAATTTTGAATACCTTTATCCAGTACACTCGTTGAAGGGATCTTAACCCTCTTGAGAGATGCAGACGGCGCATTTTACAGCTCCAGCCGACTGAGCTGCCTTCAGACTGTTTACTTCTTTACAGAACTCTTTGTCAAGCAATTAGTTTTTGTTTTGTTCTTTTTATTTTTAATTATCTTTTGTTTTTTTAAGCTTCAATCACTTGATTTGGTCGTAAGGGGGCGCTACTCATGTAACGTGTCTTGCACGCAAATAACCCGACGAAGCCCATCCATCTCCAGGTGCACTTTAATTGGCCTTCGGGCTTTTGACCTGGTGTCAAGTCGTGTCTGGTGAGAGGCAGCGACAAATAACCCATCCATCTCCAGGTGTACAATTCTTTTTAATTCAGTTTTCCTTCGACTAGACTGGTTGCTATATCAGGTTTAAAAAGTCTGTCTACCCAACTATTTACCCACAGGTGGTGAGAGAATAGTTGGATTCATACCTTTCCTAAGTGTATTAGTGTACTGTGAAATGCAAACCAGCCCGTCCAGGATTTGAACTCTGCTAACCGAATCCATTTCTTCCGACGATTACCACTATGTCACAAGCACCGCTTGCAATACGTTATTGTAAAGTAAAATCACTGTTCGATTTTTTTATTTCGAGAAAAATGTTTCCTGTTCCAAATTTCCATGTTAAAACACCAACTGATTCACCTGTATATTTTCGGCAGGTTTGTGTGTTCAATGTCCTCAGTCACCTTTCAAAATGTCTTCCAATTCATCAGTTTTGATGTTCTTTATCCTTGAGTTCAAATTTTCCTTTTTTTAGATTTCACAAACAATTCCTGACACACACTTTCACTTCACTACATCTTTCGCGTAAGCTTCTGTGATCCGTTGCCCAACTTATGCTGCATTTTCCTCAGATTAAACAGAAATAGAAATCTGTGGAATGTGCATTTTAAATTCAGCCAGGATTTTTCAAGAAACTAAAACTAAAATTATCACATTTCCGCCAGCGGTTCTTAAAGAGTATACACAAACAAGGAATAAGAATTTGAGTAAAAATTTAAAATATTGAGATTACCATAACACAGTCAAGAAGAGTAAAAAAGATGTCGCCATATAAAATATACCGCCTAACATTTCGTTGGGAATTTGAAGACACAAAGCAGTCTGTTCATATCTCTAGTTACACAGTGTTGCCCGTTATCTGTGGAAATTTCCTCCATTTCATGAAATCACTCCATCAGGAAATAAATTATCTGATTTTCTACTTTATATATATATATATATACACACACACACACACACACACACACACACATATATATATATATATATATATATATATATATATAAAGGTAGAAAGTAAGATAGTATGTCTTGAAAATCTTACTCATTATGAACTCAGCAACAAAATAAACCAGCCAAAGAATAAACATAAATTCTAAAATTCAAATACTTATAAGCATGATTGAAGTATTCATTATTCAAAATCCTCTTTATTTCTAAACTGATCTTCTTGATTAACGATATCCTTGATAAAAAAGTTATCAAAAATTTAAAAAAAAAGCTAAGAAAGTCGAATGTTTAAATTAAGTTAAAGATTCATTCACTGTCGAAGTCAATCCCCTGGCATTCATACGTCTTCAGTCTTGAAATGCAAACAGGTATGAAATAAATGTTTTCTGAAGATAATTGCTAGCCGAAACCATTCAGAATTAATAATTTCATCTATGTGATTAACCCCCCTCCCACACACGTATATATATATATATATATATATATATATATATATATATATTCTATTAGCAATTATGTGTCTATGCCTTTGTTCATATACTACACACACACACACACACGCACGCGCACACACACACACACACACACACACACACACACACACACACACACACACACACACACACACACACACATATATATATATTCATTCAAGTATAAATTTTCGACCAAAACTTACATGTCAACTCTTTCATTTATATGACACACTTGTCAACTCATAAACGCATGCATACATACATACATACATACATAATTAGAAATTCAGCAGTCTTTTGTAACAACAACAAACTATGATACATTCACATACATACATACATACATACATACATACACATGAAAAACACAGATGTGAACAAATTCAAAAAAGATCAAATGTTGAAAAAAATCTGTCAAAGTGCTCAAATGCTAATCAGCAGAACAGTATAAAAACTAAAGGTTATATATATATATCGATTGACAAATTGATTGATACACACACATGATTGGTATTACCTATACGAGTCGTATTTAAATGTATCGGTATTGAATCTTTGAATTTAATATTTAAATAAAGAAATGTGCTCAGCTTAACTCAATTAATATTGTGATTAGGTACCATTTTCCAGCCTGCTGTATTGGTGTAGTGGCAAACTTGCAAGACTGCGACATCGTAATAAGCGACTTCGAACTCTAGTCACGTTATTACATTCAGATTCGGACTAATACATTTGGAAAGATACGAACACCCTTGTCACCACCAGCTACGCATTAGATAACATCTCTTCTATTCTTCTAAAAGACTACTTTGGCACTAAATAACTCACGAAATTTGATATGCCATTAAACAAAGAAGCCAAAACCTGCTGTATCAATAAGAGAGAGCCAAATATTGATATTTTTTTATGAGTAATCTCGATTATTTATCAATGGAGGTTTTTGCCCAGGCACAGAACTGTACACACAATTGACGTTTTAAATAACCCAAACAGGAGTCTACATACCGTAAACCAATCAATCTTAGCATCGACACCAAAAACGATAAAACAGTTCTTCGAAGCTAAAATTGCTGAGGTAAGGGCATGGCCTTCCCAAATTCCAATCCAATTAGGAATCATTGAAAGATCATCAGCGATAACGTTTGAGCAAGAAAACTGACAACAGTGACTGATTTGTGGGAGAAACTGCAGGAGGAATGGAGCAAAATCACACCTGAATAATGTGACAAATTACCTAAGTTATGCGGCCGTAGATGTGTGAGAAGTAATTAAAAGATTATACATGTTTTATTAATATGCTGCATCAGCATTCAGTCTATAATGTTGTTAATTTAATTCAACAATATCGTTCTCTAGTTTTCAATGCCACTCGTTTTTTTTTATGAACGTCTTTTGTTCTCTTTCTTTTTTTATCTTTTGTATTTTTATTCCAATTAATCATTATACTGAATTTCCCTGTCGACTATGGCTGTAGAATACACCGAATGCACTTCTGCAGTGGGGTAAGACCAGCTCTAACGAGTGTTCTGGATATGACATTAAACAATTTGATAGTAAGGCTCTAGTGATACTGGAGCTTAGAAGAATGCAGAGTGCCCCTCCATTGCCATCACTCCCAGGTTCACTCTGGCCAGGAGTGGTCGCACCTGATAGGGCTTTATCAATGGCTCAAATAGAACTAAACTGTGTACTTATGCTAAACTGAATTGTTTGAAATAGAACTGTTTTCAAATTTAAACAGCGTACTTATGCTATTGTTTGAAATCGATCTGTTTGTGACATTGAAACTGTGTTACACTAAACTAAATTGTTTGAATTAAACTGAATAGCGTAAAATAGAAATGTTTGTGATAATTAAACTGTACACTTATGCTAAACTGACTTGTTTGAAATAGAACTGTTTATTTGTATAAAAATACATTTGGCTATAGATAACCGACAAAAGTTGATATGCCATAAAATCCAAACAAACAAACAAATATAGTACTGAACAAGTTTTTAAAGAATATTTATTGCAATTTTAACTACTGTAGAATCTACAGAATTTTTTTGACTTTGTTTTGGTGGGAAGGGCTATTTTTCACTTTTGTTTTCTAGTTTTCGACGCTAGACTATATCATTCATATTCTGTTGCCTCAGATATTATCTATTCCCCAAATTATATATATATATATATATATATAAATCTAAGATTCTCACACTTATTTATACTTACTCTACTACTCACAAGTATAGACATAAGCATAACCCATATATACATAGGCCCAGTCGACTGGGGCTACATAATTCACCGACTGCACCTCTGCAGAGGGGTAAGACCCCTAACCAACAAGTCTCCTGGATATAGCACTGAACGATCTGATGGTGAGGCTCGAGTAATGCAGGGGCTTTGGGGAATGCAGTATACCTCTACATTGCCATCGCTCTCAGGTCCACAATGGCTCAGTGTGGTAGCACCTAATCAGGTCCTATCTATGGGTCGAATAGAACTAAACTGTGTACTTATGCTAAACTGAATTGTTTGAAATAGAACTGTTTTAACATTTAACTGTGTATAAACAAAAAACTGTACTTATGATAAACGGAATTGTTTAAAATGGAACTGTTTATGTGTATGAAAATAAATTTGCCATTAATAACCTATAATGGTTGATATGCCATTAAAATCAATCAATCAAACATAAAAATATCACTTGAAGAGGTAGTACCTGTGATGGATTAGTTGAGTTTTTCAGATCTGATCAGATCAGATCAGTTTTGGTCTAGTCCGGCAGAGAAGAGTTGAGATCTTAGACATTACAAGATGTACCGCTCGTGGGGCAGGGTGTCAACATAGTATGTTTAGCATTGAGCCTTATCAGTTGTCTCTCACCTCGTGTCGCCAAGGGCTGAATGCAGAAAGAAATAAACCCGTTCGTATCAGAAACGACAGAGTCCGCCTGTATTGTTATCATTATTATTGATATCATCAGTATACAACACCATATAATTGTGTGTTCATTATTTTTATCAAAAACAGTTATCAGAAGGTATCATCGTTTATTAAGGATTATTATTATTAATTACTTGAAACAATATAAGAGTCTGCAAATAATGATTTTTATCAAATATAGATAATTACTTGAAACCATATAACAATATGCAATTTACATGAATGAACGTATAATTTGCGCAATAATATGATTTCAAGTATTTCTATCAAATACTAGCAATGTTTAAATTCATCTATTTGATCTATTGACGGAATCTTAATACTACCACTCTAGCTCAGATTAGACCTAGCGGATGATAGCAATAAAACTGTGACTATACACTTCCCAAGCAGAGGATATTAGTCTGAATAAAGAATATAAGCAGAACAATATCCTCATATTCTTTTTCACCCGAAGAATCCGAGATCAATTCATATATGCATTTGCATATTAAATATAATAAAGCCTAACACACCAAAATCAAGTTCTTAGCAATATTTCTTTATAAAGATAGATACTGAGAATACTAGCATTATTGCTCATATAAAACACAGCTCAGATAAATAATTACTTGAAACCATATTATTATGTATAAATCATTTATGCTAGTGTGGAAAAGTTAAAACCATACCTGTATGTGTAAGTTTTTTTGCATTAAATAGAAATATCCAATAGCATACGACTGTGAGAAAATGAATTTTATTAGATTGGAATCTTTGACTCATAACGTTGTGAAAAAACAAAAAAAAACAAAAAAAGAAACAAACAAAAAACTCTTACGAAACAAATCAACAAAATCGTGAATATGAACGTTCAATGAATACGCTTTCCGAACATCTAAGTATGAAATAACTCAAGGCGAGTTGATATGCCGTTAAAATCAATCAATCAATAAAGCAATCAATCTAATAAAAAATATTCTATAACAAACAGTAGTCTCTCTTTTGAAAAAGAAATTCCCCATATTGAATGAATCATGTTAATTTCTGCTTGAGAAAGAAGTGAAAAAATCTCACCTAAATATGAAATCCAGTATTAATCTGCTTTTAATCATCTTTTATCGACAATTTCACATTTATGAAATAAAAAGGTAGTTACTTTTTTTTTTAATGTTTCATGAAAATGAATTTAAAAAAAAAATCAGATTAATTTTTAAAGTATTTTCCTAATTAATCCTTCATTTAACGTTTTAATATTATTAGGGTGTCAGGGTGTTTGTTACGGTCCCTAACCCACGTGTGTTACCAGATCTAAAAAAAATGAAAAAGATCCATGAGTAACGTGGGAAGAAACCATTGCGTAGTGGCTGACCTGTGATATCACTGTAAGCCAGTTCGAATTCCAGTTCCCCTATTACGTTCAATTTGGACTGATACCCTTGGGAAAGGTTTAAACTCCCTTATCATCCAGTACTAACCCTTGGGAAAGGTTCAAACTCCCTTATCATCCAGTACTGACCCTTGGGAAAGGTTTAAACTCCCTTATCATCCAGTACTGATCCTTGGGAAAGGTTTAAACTCCCTTATCATCCAGTACTGACCCTTGGGAAAAGTTTAAACACCCTTATCATCCAGTACTGAGTAAAATAGTATTTCCTATGTTCTTTTACGAGGATGCCTTTTGGAATTGAATAACCCACGAAGGTTGACATACCATTAAACTAAGAAAGCAAATCACGAAATCGAAAAATCGAAAAAGACTCAAATGTTATGGTTTCCACTCTTCCTATATTTGACAGCCAAAAACTTAGCGTAACAGTTATAGGCGTTGGTTCCCTAAGCTTCTAAGGAGACAATCATCTGGAGGTTGCAGGTTCAATCCTGACTGCAGGCGAGTAACAATACAGGAATACTTAACACTTGTACCCGGTTATGGGTTGACGGGACCAGAACAGGCGGCCCTTGTGGATTCAATAAAGGACGTAGTTCGAAGTTCTGTGTAGGTTCCCGAGTTCGACAAACATCTGAAGAAGGCCTGGGGGCATATCGGCCGAAACGATGTGGAAATAACAATAAAGATGAAGACAATAGTCGGAAAACCTTTAATGATAAAAATAGCAAAAACTTGTAAGCATACATAGATCCAAATCCCTTGAACAAGTCAGAAGCACACCCAACAGTCTCACACAACATACGAACCAAAAGTGTCAGCCCAAAATTTTCAGTACGAGACATTTTATTCTATTTCAATGTTTGCTCGCAAACAATCATTTCAAAAGAATTCTAAAACATTTAGGTACACCATACACATACAGAAATTTATAATCATATTACATACAAGGCTCATTAAATAAGTTTCCAGACTTTTTTTGTATGGGCACTTTTATTGATAGTACACACATGAAACTCTAGTCCCCTTCGAAATAATCTCCTCTTGCTGCAATGCACTTGTTGTACCGTTCCAACAACTTCTGGAAGGCCCCATGGAAGTCCGCTTGTGTGAGCGTGTCAATGACCATCGTCACAGCCTCTCTCATTTCCTCAATTGTCTCATAACGACAGCCTCTAAGTTTTTCCTTGAGCTTAGGAAATAACCAAAAGTCACAGGGAACAAGGTCTGGACAACAGGGAGGGTGAAGAACTCTCTTGGTCAAATAGTCTGTGAGAAGGATGGAGCAGTGGACTGGTGCATTGTCCTGGTAGAAATGCTACTGAGCCGATTTGAAGAGTGCTTGACTCTTCCGACGGAATCTCTTCCTGAACCCCCTTAAAACCTCAACATAATATTCTTGTAGTCTGTCTGTCCAGTGGGAACCCAGTGCATGTAGATCATGCCAGTGCTGTCAAAAAAGGGGTCATCAAAAGTTTGTCGGTCGATTTGCTCTGTCTGGCCTTCTTGGGTCTGGGAAAGCCAGCATGCTTCCACTGGGAACTCTGTCTCTTGGTCTCTGGATCATAGCAGTAGATCCAACTTTCATCACAGGTCACGAGAGCATCAAGAACTGCGCGATCTGAATTGATCAGCTCGACCATCTCGCTGCTGTCATAACAACGTCTTTCTTTCTTATCTTCTCTGAGCACCCTTCGGACAAACTTCACGCAAATCTTCCGCATCTTCAGTTCCTCGCCAATAATTGTGTGTACAATTCCCACACTGACATCAAACTGTGCACTTATTGTTTCTATAGACACACGACGGTCCTTATCCATAAAATTCTTAATTCGGCCAATCAACTCTGGTGTTCTGACTTCCTTACTCCTCCAACACCTCTCACCATCCCTCACAGACTCCCTGCCTTCCTTGAATCTCTTATTCCACTCAAAAACTGATGCTCGATCAATGCAAGATGCTCCAAAAGCAGTCTGAAGCATTCCATACGTTTCTGTGGCATTTTTTTCCAAGTTTAAAACAGAATTTTATTGCATATCGTTCTTCTAAAGTGTCTTCATGTCCAGATTGCATTTTTGAAATCCACCAGCTGTGACAATCAGGTTTAGTAGGGTGTATTCCAATTGCTGCTGTAGCTGTTGATTTGAACCTAAAATCATAGATATTGGTCAGTCATTTCATAAGATGTATTGCAATAACGTACTGAATTTTCAAGAATCTACAACAATTTTAAATGCCTGTACAGAAAAGTCTGGTAACTTATTGAAGGCACCTCGTATTTTTGTGAGTTGTTTCCCATTACCAAAAATAATATATATAAAAAGACAAAGTCCATTTTAACTGAAAATCCTGTTGTTTGTTTTGCTAATTTTATTTACTTTGGCTTAGTATTTATAGTTACTTAACGCAAAATCCATTTTTATACAAATAAACGGTTCTATTTCTAATAATTCAATTTAGCATAATACACAGTTTAAACACACAGTTAAATTTAAGAAAGTAATGTTGGTGACCATAGCCGAAAGCTATCCGAAAGCTCCCTTTTTATAGCTACTACAACGAGGTGTAGGGGGGCGCTACTCTTTTCCTTGAATTGCTCCACTTTTCCATTGAAACTTATCTCATACTGCTACGTGTTAAGCAAGGAGGTATGAAGTACCATTTTTTGAGCCTTTGGTATGACTCGAGCTCAGATTGAACCCCAGTCTCTCGGATCATTGGCGAACACTCTACCACTAAGCCAATAGGCCGGTCATAATTAAAGGTAAAAACAGTTAATTTCAAACAATTCAGTTTAGCGTAATTACACAGTTTAGTTCGATTTGACCCAATTATAGGATCATCTTATGTGCTACCACTTCGAGCTAGAGTGGACCTGGGAGCGATGGCAATGAAAAGGTATACCGCATTCCCCAAAGCTCCTGCATTACTGGAGCCTCACCATCAGATTGTTTTGTGTCATATCAGGACACTCGTTTGGGGCTGGTCTTACCCCTCTACAGTGATACAGTCGATGTATTCGGCAGCCTTAGCCTACTGGGCCTTTGTTTTATTTACAATTCATTTTAGTATTTACCTTTTCATCCGGAAAATTCCTTGGCCATAAATTTGGGTTATATTTGGTTATGAGTTTATTACGGATAAATCGAAATGATATTCACGTTACCCTTGTAATATCTGCGATTTTAGAAAATTGTATAATTGTTCTATAACAAAATTAGTTTGGGAACCACAGATTGTGAGAACTTGCGAAACCTCTTTGTTGATCAGAAGATCTACAAGTACAAATTATCGAAAATGATATCGGAAAAATTCACCAAGTCAAAACAGGAAATATTCTTTTATGGTATAATACACACGTAAGCTCATAAAAAACAAACAAACATGCAAAATAATTTAATAACTGAATAATAAAGCTATGGATTTATATAGAATTATTCCTTTAAAAATTCCGAAAACTTTTACATTAATCTGTTAGGGGTGTGCAAACATTTCAAGCACAAACGATTTTAAATAGTCTTTTAAGCTTTTAGTTTTCCTTAAAGAATACTTTTGTACACACTTGATCATATATAATTAAGGAATTCGCTTCAAGCACTTATCGATACTAATATCTTGCGCACTTATATGATTTTAAGTATTCCTATCAAATACTAACAATGTTCAAATTCATCTATTTGATCTATAAACGGGATTCTAATAAGTGCTGCGTCTTTGGCTCAGATTAAACCTGGCGTATGACGGCAATAAAATTGTGACTACATCCCAAAGCTGTAGAACTGATAAGGATATTAGTTTTTATAAAAAATATATACTGAGCAATATCCTAATATTATATTTGATCCATAAAATCCAAGATCAATTCGTGTATTCATGTACATATCAAATTCAATAAAACCTAACACTCCAAAAACAAGTTGTTAGTTATATTCCTTTACTAAGATATGCTGAGAACGCTAACATCATTGCTCATATGAAATATACCTTTATATATATATATATATATATATATATATATATATATATATATATATATATATATATATGTGTGTAAAGTATACAATGGAAAGGAATTCTACAATATGGAGAAAAACTGAAAAAACAATGTAATCAAAAGTGAAGAATTTATTGTGACGGAAAGTCGACGTTTCCGTTTTAATCGACCTTAATCAGGTCTTTAGAATAGTGATGCTGAGTGTTGATAGAACAAATATGGATTTGTAATAAAATATTCCATTTTGTTAAATAGAGTGAAATCTGCTAAAATCCAGGTCTTTAGCAAACATCATCCTACATCAGAATAATATCAAAATAAAAAATGAATAAAAATTTTAACAAAAAACCAAGACAAAAATGTTTCTCCAACAGTGCCTCCATATATTTTTTCTTTTCGTGCTTCCATGTTTTTTAATTTTTTTTTTCAATTATATATTTCAATTTAGTTGAATTTTTTTTAAAAGACAGGCTGTGCTTGTGCCTCCAATTCCGCCATCCCAGCATGCATGTCAGCATTTTCCCTTTTACTTCCCTTCTTTTCCTCCCTCTCAAGACCTTCCCCTTCCTCATTTTATCTCTCTGTTTTTTCTCACTGAAATTAAGTCAAAACCAACAAACCCTACTACTACTACTACTACTACTATCACCACCACCAGCACAACTCAACCCTAGATCTATTCCCCTTTACCTTTTTCTGTCTTTTGTCTTTAGACCCTACACCTTTCATATTCACATTGATACCTTATAATTTATCTATTTCCTCTTTTTGCTAAACTTTAGACAAAACTATTTTTCGCAGTAGAAAAAGTTCTTTTCAGTAAATAAAGACCGAAATATTCTGAACTGAATCCGCTCCTCGTGTTTTTATTATATTCCCTATTCCATTTACTTTTTATCATTGTCAGATCTACCAAAATATCTACCTTTTTTTCATACATTTAAAGTTGGCAACCGGAGTCGAAGACAGCCCAAAGGTTCGCTTTTTAATAGCTACTATACCAAGGTGTAATGAAGGGCGCTACTCCTTTCTTTGGATTACTTCACTTTACCCTTGATACATACCTTGTAATGCTGAGTGTTAAGCAAGGAGATATCAAGTACCATTTTTTGAGTCTTTGGTAAGACGCGACCTGGGATTAAACCCTGGTCTTCCGGGCCATTGGCAAACATTCTACCCAATTGGCCAATGGGCCGGTCATATATTAATGCAGTTTATTTTTGGCTTCAAAATTTCAACGGGAAGGGGTTTCTCGTGATGTATTGGTTAACATATTCAACTGTGACATCGTAAGAAGCGAGTTCAAACTCAGGTCGCTCCCTTTCGGAAAAATACCCAGGGAAAATGCATGTGCCCCCTTATCCTCCCACTTATAGATTAAATAGGACCACAAATATTCTTCGACTAAATTGGGTTTGGCATTAAGTAACCAACAGAGGTTGATATGTAATTAATTAAAGAAATAAAACAAAAACTAAAGTTTGATTAGAAATACTAAGACAATAGTTTGTATTGAAAAGATAAACTTTTTTAGAAAGATGTTAGGTGCACTTATTTATGGGCGAAACTATATATATATATAATCACAAATAGTACCAGCAGTAGTAAAGAGTCTGTCTGTCTTATTCAATCAGATATGTTTAAAAGAAAATTCTGCCAATATATATATATATATATATATATATATATATATATATATATATATATATATATATATATATATATATAACATTTACTAAGCTGAATATTATATGGATCTGAACGAAAAAGAGCCCAATATAAAAAACAAAACAATGAAAAGACAGATATATCTTTTAAAAAAGTGCCAACCCCTAAAGACACAAGCTTTTGCATGTACCAGAAAACTGCAGTCACAGGTGTCAGAGTATATATATATATATATATATATATATATATATATATATATATATTTTAATTTCACATATATAAAGATTAGTATTTAGAAAAAAAAAAAACTTAATATGAAAAAGAAGATATGGTAATATCTTGTGTCTTGTAGATACAACGTCGAAAACTGCGTAAAAGCTGAAGAGATATCACAGAACAATCAAAAAAGAAATTCTAAACATTGGTAATAAAATAAAAACTTGCTTGAAGAATCACACAAAAAACATACGAAAAAAATTCAACGTATAACAAATAAAAGTAGATTGACAAGTACGAAAATATTTGGAAAAGCTGGTGTTGCAAATTTAAACAAAGAGAAAAGATGCCGTACATTGACTGAAGATCGGAAAGAAATCCAACTACCAACTTTATGTAAACGTGTGAAACGTATTCATATAATATTATGAAAACTGATTTCTCGACACTGTTTTTTTTGTGATGAATGTAAAACTACATTGAAAGAACCTAAGGACTGGACTTGACTTAAAAGACAACGTGGAAAGATTGATTCTATTATGGTTTAGTACCGAAGGCAGTAAAATTATACGTTTCTTCTAAATAAGCAATGTTTCTTCATAATGATAGATACTGTAAACCCTGTATTAGATTATTTGCTTTTCACTTCGGGCTTATAAACCTGGGAAAGGCATAAATGCATTTGTTTCCGCTTCATCTATAGGTAAATAGAACAGACTAGATTTTTTAAGGCTGGTTACGCAGCCACTCTAGGGCGTGGGTAAATACTTACATGCATATATATATATATATATATATATATATATATATATATATATATATATGTATATAAGTATGTTTGATTGAATTACAAAGACAGAGTATACATGTTCAAATGTCGCTTAGGAGACAATGTCTCCAACGAAAATAATACGTACGTTGGTCTTACCATTTCGACTCTTTCAAGACCTCTTAAAGTTTCTAGCTCAATAGCCCTACATCTTAAAAGTCTCTCTCTTCCCAAATCCAAATTTCGAAAAATTCAAGTTGAAAACACTACTATAATAGCATACGAAATTAATAAGACACATCTACAAATCCTAGAAACCTTACTTATAAAAACAAAAAACCTAGAATTAATTTGAATTTTACTTTGAAAATAGCGACATTGTATTGAAATGCCTTTAGTCTTTTTAAATTTTTTATTATTATTCTATTTTTCTTGATAATATTCTATTTCCGTTGATAGCGTTCTGTTTTAAATTCGTTCGATGTCATCAGCATCTCAGTTTAATCCAAGTATACGTTTATGGAATTTTTGCAATGTTATGAAAAATAAATGAAAAAACTTTTTAAAAACAATCTTTACACTTTCAAACAACCCTTGATGATTGCCTGTGAAAGATCCAAAAGCGCCCGGGACAATTTCAATCAATTCCATTTACCAACTCCAACCTAAAATCAAAACACTAGTCAGAAAACTTGAACAGTTTCTAATGGAATTATCTCGACAAAATGTCTTTATAATTTAATCAAACATGCTTAAGTGAACGACTGCTGCCAAACAAAACATGTATTTGTATGTGTGTGCGTGCGTGTTTACCAACACTTTCGTACGAGCAGGATGTAACACAAGTTCAATTTTATAGCGGGGTTAACCAAGATTGAGTTTTCCTTCTTGTAGACTGAACGCCATACCAAGGTTAAAGAGCTCAGTCTATCCTTCTATTTACCTTTGGCTAGAGAGTGAATGGTGGGATTCATACCTTTCAAGAAAGTCCTGGATATGTCGGTTTCGGTTTGGTTTATTTGTTTAACGGAATATCAAACTTCGTGGGTTATTAAATGCCAAAGCCAACTTTCTAGAAGAACAGCAGTGATGCTACATATTTAACCCATAGCTGGGAGGATAAAGGGGTTCATACTTTCCCAAGGGTATTTGTCCGAAAGTGAACGTAATAACGCGCCTCGAGTTCGAACCAGCTAACTACGATGCTGTAGTCCAGCGGTTTAACCATTACACCCCGAGGACCCCCACTGAATTTGTTCGAGAGATGCCGTTTTCATTTCCTTCGACAATAACGATTACATCACGAATTACTCAATATATATATATATATATATATATATACTAGCAGCCCGATTGATGATGAAATATATATATATACATATCATCAATCAGGCTGCTAGCACGGATTTCCCTGATTCTCTCTCGCCATTCGTCCCTATCATAATGACTTCCGGCAGTTCATCTTGACTACATCCTGTGTCCGTACAGAGTTATTGTAGATAAGTTCTTGTTAATCGTCCAACACTGGCACTTCTATGTGAAGAGGTCCATAGAAGAACATCGCTTATTAGTTCGTTTTTGCCTCTCCAGCAGTTTCCCGCATGCCTTGTTTATCTTATTTAGATGGTTTTAGCGATACGAGATAGGTGGCCGTACAGTTGCTGTTTCATAGAGTGCTGCTTCCAGGATTTGTTCAATATAGCATGTAACATTCTTTTACAGTTCTCATCCAGCTTTTTCTCTATACTCTTTGTCAGAGTCCATGTGGTGCATCCATATAGTAGTATTGGCACAACCGTTGCTTCGAAGAAATTGCGTTTTATTCGATCTAATAGGTCAGACTTCCATACGATTGATAACCTATTAATAGCAGTCTATGCCTTCGCTCGGCGCACATTGATGTCACTTTAAGCAGCTGAAACGCTGCTACCGAGATACGTGAACATGTCCACTAATTTCAGAGAAACACCATTTAGAGAGGAGATGTCTCCTTGATGATAACATATATACTTCATTTTGTCGGTATTTACATGTACATCAATACCTTCTTTTGCTTGCCCTAGACTATGCAGCAGTGATTCAGCTTGGGTAGATATATTTGCCAGAAGCACTATGTCATCTGCGTAGTCTGCATCCGTAATAGTTTCTGCTGGGTATCGTCTGCTTCTTACTTTTTTAGTGTAACGCCATTATCTTTTATTAGATCTATCGATGTTTGAAGTACGTAGTCTAGGAAGAGACATGGGACTAATGTATCCCCTTGCAGAACACCAACAATCGTGTCAAAGAAATCTGTGTCTCCATCCGGTGACCGAACTTTAACTTTCATGTTTTATAGAGAATTATTATGGCTGTGACAGTTTCTTTGGGGACACCATACGCTAGTAGTATTTACTTCATATTCCCTCTATGTATGGAATCAAATGCCTTGCAGAAATATACGAACAAGACTGTTGCTTCGAGTTTGTTTTTTTTTTTTTTTTGGCACGAAGTCCTTCCATAATTCGAAGGATTATCAGAATCTGTGATGTGGATCGCTTTCTCCGATATCCACAGAATGCAGTGCCGAAACTCAACCACTGTGCCACCGGTCCACATCATACACATGCGTGCCCTCTGTAAAGATCAAACGTACCTTCAAGACACATCATGTTAAGTAGTAGCACATTTACCGTGACCAGTTAATTTGGCATTGCTTGTGTGCGATGTGGACCGATGATCCAGGGGGAGAGTTTCAGCTCTGCATTCTGTGATTGCTGGTTCGATCTCCAGTGGTGGAGATCACAGTAAGCACTGCTGATGAGACCAGCTCTCCCGGGTTCCGTATGTCGTATGGAGTGCTTACCGGATTTTCTAGTCATGGTAATTCAATTAAAGATATACAATTCCTCTAATTAAAATGAAAATCTATTTTCCTAGCCATGAGGTAAAGCCTACGTGGATGCACAACGCCAACTAGGGAAGACGTGGCCCTAGAGGTGACCGTGTCCACTGTAGGATCAAACGTACCTTTAAGACACGTCAGGTTAAGTGGTCGGGCATTTACTATGACTAGTTAATGTGGTCTAGTGGTAGACTTTCGGCTCTGCATTCTGTGATTGCTGGTTCGATCTCCACTGGTGTGCACTGCTGATGAGACCTAGTAAGGTCGAAACAGCTGCCCAGTGTTTCGCATGGAGTGCTTGCCGAATTTTTTAGTCATGGTAATTCAATTAATAATATACAATTCCTCTATTTAGAATGTATATATATATATATATATATATATATATATGAATAATTGATATAAATGAAAAAAAAATGAAGAACTAAAAGAGACGGATATTTATGCAAGTTCATTTTCGGTAAAGAACTATAACAACGGAAACTATAACAGACAGTTCGTATTGTTTTGATTGTAAACTTGGCTTTGGGTAAGAATTGCAAGAATTTGTTTTCAGAAATATCATGGTATATAGAAATGTTCCCCGCAATTTCTGATACTAAAAAAAATCCGGTTGATTGCATGGATTAAATTTCGCTTCTCTGTGAACATATGTCAGTGTTTATCTACTGTCTTGTTCTTTAGGCTAATATTTAAAACAGGATATAAAAGAATTGATAGTTTACAATCATTTTTCTATGAGTCATATTTTTAAAAAATTGTCAAAACTAATTTTTAAAAACTTTTTAAAATTCCTTTTTTAAGCTTCAAATGCAGTAATATTTTAGATGAAGCATTGTCAATCCTAAATAATTAGCATAGTTTTTATTGAAATAGTGGAATTATTTACGTATTAGTATCAGAATATAGTCTCTGCCCGAAGTATTCCCAATCCTAAATAACAAAACCAGTTCTCAAGAATATGATGGAAATGATCCAAGTGTCTCTATTTGGGATCGAATTGTAGTATTTATTATTATTATTATTATTATTATTAGTAAGATTAAAATGTACAGACTACACTCTGGGCCGACAAAAATGGCCGATATGTGACCATTGGATCTTAGGTTGAATAGCTGGGTTTAAGACATGTTAACCTTTGTTGGGTTATATTATGCTGAAGTCAGTCTTTTTTTAAGGTTTCGAGCAATTAATCACGTTTGTTTTGTAGTGGCATATTGAGTTATTTAATGCTAGATCAATCCTTCTAGAAGAACAGTTGTGACACTATTTAAGCCATAGCTGGGAGGATTAGGGCGTTCATAACTTTCCAAAGGGTATTTGTCTGAAAGTGGACGTAATAGTGCCACTGGAGTTCGAACTGGCTAACTACGATCCCGCAGTCCAGCACTTTAACCATTTCACCACGATGACATCCCAAGCAATTATTCATATTCAATAACAATATCTCGCCAACAAGTGAATTTTGCCTTTCCAGAGGACCACAGAGTGAAAATTTTAAAAAGTGAAAAAGTTGAACAAATTCTTGTCAGAGAACTGAAAATGCCGTGGAACATAGAGATGGTGATACCAATCATAGTTGGAGCACTTGAAACAGTCCCCAGCAACCTGAAAAGAGACCAAAGGAACTGGAGACCAGAAGACAAATTGAGACCATCTATACTACAGCATTGTTAAAATCGGCTACAATACTAAGAGACCTGGAGATCTGAGATATACTGATAATACGGACGAAGAGTAAAACAATAAAATCTAGGAAACAAAAATTGGAGGAAAAACAACAATGTGGATATTTCTAGACAAACGTACTGAAGCGGAAACCTAAAGAGAGAAACTGAATCTCTTGATAGCAATACAAAATAATGCCATACATACCTTTTATATCAAAGCGAAAATTTATAATAGTTGACAGAATAGAAAGTGTAGGTTATATGGAGACAGAGTAGAAATGGTTAATTGCATGATAAACGAATGAAGCAATCTTACTTAAAAGGAGTGCATAACGAAGTGGGAAAGTTAATCTACTTGAAATTGTGCTATATATTTTGCTATACTACGAAATGGTATGTGCAAAACCGTGAATCGGTTCAGGAAAATGAGGCTTAAAATTCTCTGGGATTTTGAGATACAAATCGATCACCCGATCTCTGTCAGAGAGACAGAAGTAGTATTATTTCACAAAAGATTAAAAGAAAAGAAAAGAAAAAAGAAAAGAAAAGAAAAGAAAAGAAATAGAACTTGCCTTTTAGTGAATTTTAGATAGAGAAATACTAGGATCTTGTCAGAGAGCTGAAAAAGCAGTGCAACATGAAGGTAACAATTATGCAAATTGTAGTTGGTGCGCTTGGATCAATATTGAAAGGCTTGGAGAAGAGACTGGAGGAATTAGGAATCAAAAGAAGAATCGAAACCATACATACTACAGCATTGTTAAGATCGATTAATAGATTCAGAAGAGTCTTGGAGACCTGAGGGTCATGCTTTCATTTAGATTTCAGTGAAAGACCACCAACTTACGCTCGTTTGAAAAACTCACAAGTACTGAAAAATATTTCCTTTGTATCACACACTAATGAGGTTTTAAAAATTCTCATCTAATGCTAGTAATTTTCTTGACTCATAGATGTGACCTTAATTACCACATTAGGTCTGAGTGGATCTAGGAGTAAAGGTAACAAAAGAGTTCTACAAACCCCCACAAGCTCAAGAATTGGATTCTCACACAAGATGTTTAGTTGGCAACTTTTTTGGATATGTCATACTTCTCAATAGGGAATACAGTCGGTATATATGAGTGAATGATTTTGATGGCATTTCAACCCATCTAGGATTATTTTATGCCTTAAGGCTAGGAATCCTGTCCATTTTATATTTATATTTACATTTTTTGTGTAGTTGTTTTTTAAGAGTCTTTTGCCCGCTATTACATGATATCAAATATTCCTATTGAATACAAATTATTTGCACATGGTTGTATGGATCCAAGAAGTTATATCTAATATCAATAATTTATACCCAATAATATGAGCCTCCAGACGTGAAAATTTGGGGAGGTTGGAGTAACCTTTCATTGCCATTTCTTCCGAGTGCATTCTGACTGGGAGTGGGAGTACTTTTTGTGTTCCCATATATGGTTCAAATAGAACTATTCAATAATCTACAATTCATTTAACCATGTGCAAACAAATGTTACCCACAAACTATTCGCTGACCTACACACGCACACACACATATGTATATATTTTGGTTTATATACATATTCATACTGGCTTATATATATATCATTTTGTAGTAAATAGCCATCAAGAGTTGATAAATTATTTAACCAAGTAACTAACCCAACCAATATATAATAATAATATAATATATAATATAATATAATAATAAATATATTTGTTTGCACACAGTTATATGATTTTACTCGACTGATTATAATTATCCTTAGTACACAATTATAGGTTAAATTGTTGGTTGGTTGGTTGGTTGCCTAATTGATTGAGCACTGCACACTCACCAGATTTTGGCCCAGTCGGCTGGGGCTCCAGTACACCGACTGCATTTCTGCAGGGTTGGTAAGACTCCCCCAACGAATGTCTTGGATATGACATTAAACAATCCAATCCTAAGGCTCCAGTAATGCAGAATCTTTGGGGAATACGGAGTACCCCTTCATTGCCATCACTTTCAGGTCTACTCTGGCCCCGAGTGGTATCACCTGATAGGGTCCTATCTACGGGTTAAATAGAACTAAACTATGTATTTCTGCTAAACTGAATTGATTGAAATCGAACTGTTTTGACATTTAACCGTAAACAAAAAAACTATTTACGCTAAACTGAATTGTTTGAAATGGAACTGTTTATATGTATAAAAATGGATTTGGCATTTAATAACTAACAATGATTAATATGCCAGAGAACCAAACCAAACCTAACCAAATCATATATTTCTAATTTATACGTATAAAGAGGACTTTGCATTAGATAACCTAAAATGGTTTATTTGCCATAAAACCCACCCAAACCAAATCGAATATTTAATATATGTGTATGAAGAGGATTTATCATATATATTTGTTATATATGTATGAACAGGAGTTGGCGTTAAATAACCTACAATGGTTGATATGCCATAAAATCCACCCCAACCAAATCATATCTTTACTATATGTCTATGAAGATGATTCAACATTAAATAACCTAAAATGACTAAAATGCCATAAAACTCAACCCAACTAAATTATATATATTTAATGTATATGTACAAAGAGTATTTGGCATTAAATAACCTTCAATTGTTGATATGCCATAAAACCAAACCAAACCAATCCTCTTCAGATCTCTAGAAATTGAGATCATAACCAGATGCAGTTTATTGTTATACTCAAGATAGTTCTTTTTAGGGGAGAGGCTCTTACCCTTCTGCAGAGGATAAGGTCAGTGAATTGTATATCCCACTGACAGAACTATATAGCTTCATGAATCTATTGTTAATACTCATAATTTAGTTATCTGTTATCAAGTATTTCTATCCAATATGAATAATTCTTAAACATATCTATTTGATCCATTGATTTAATCCTAACGGGTACTACCAATTCAGGTTAGAATAGAACTGAGAATAATATCAATAAAGGGGTTCTCCACATGTCCCAGAACTAGATCAGCGTATTTTTCGTCCACAGATGGGACGCATTTGATTCTAGGGTGAGCGAACAGATATTTCCAATACGTTAATTATTCTCATGAGAACTTAGATATTTATATATGGTTGACAATCCTTTACAGTTAATAATTGGCAATGTTTTATCTTTTGATAAAATATGAAATCAGTGATGTCGAGAAGCAGCTGTGTTTTTAATATGCAAAGTTTTGATGTGGAATGTAGAGTAAAATTTAAAAGATAAGAGTTCTGCGAAGATGACGTCATTAGGTATCAAGTAAAGAAACCCTTTCCTTTAAATCGCAGAAAAAAATTGAAAAGTGAAGAGTAGCCTTCAGAATGGAAAACATACAAATTAACCGAATTATCGAATCGGTTATGGAACATTTATAAACAAACTTCGAACATGCAGGGAAGAAATTAATCAGGAACGTCATGAAAAGCTGCGTCGTTACTTCGAAATCTGCAACTGACGAAAATATCTAATTTCCCTTTAAAAATATTTTGTTAAGTTAAAAGAAAAACCAACAATACACCTATGCCTAATGTAATACAACGCTTCGGTCGTCGGAGCTTAGAATAAGCTGACATTCTCGCCTACTGAGGGGTAAGGTCTTAGGTATGTCATTAACTGCATCTGATCATAAGGTTTCAGTTTGTTAGCTTACAGGTCCACTTTGGTTCAGAGTGGTATTATCAGTTGAATTACCTTCTATAGGTAAAAAAGGTATTTAAAAATTATTTGTATTTGATTGGAATATTTGATGAATAAATGTCGATTATTTGTATTAAGAATAGTTACTTGAAAGTATAAGTTTGGTTAATCGGGAATATTATGGCTAGTTACTTAAAACCACACAGTTGTTTGCTGAAAAAAAAAAAAACTATTGTTAAATTGAAAGAATTACTTGAATGAATATAATTATTAGTATTTGATAGGAGTACTTGATACTATACAATTGAAGCTGGGTCCCTTGTGTGTAGTGGCTAACGAGTTGAACTGTGTCATCGTAGTAAGCAGTTTCTAACTCCAGTCACGCTATTATGTTCACATTTGGACTAATACTTGTGAGAAAATTATGAATCTGGTTTCTCTCCGATTAAATAGTATTACTAATGTTTAATAGTTCTACTTCTGTTAAATAGTACTACTACTTTCTACAACCAACTAGCCAACCAATCTAGTGTAGATTTGTATATAGTTTTATGGTTTGATTGTTTGTTTAATGGCATATCAACATTGGTGGGTAATTCAATGCCAAGTCCATCCTTAAAGAACAGCAAAGGTGCAATTTGACGTATAGTTGGGAGATAAGGAGGTTCATACCTTTCAAAGGGTCTTAATCCGATAGTGAACGTAATTGCACGACTCGAGTTCAAACTCTCTTAACATGATGTCACAGTCCAGGTTGTTAGTCATTATGCCTCTTGGGCTCTCCCGTATTAGATAAGAATACTTGATATCAAAAAGCTGTAGGTCAAAACTTCTTAAGAATCAACAATACAAAAGATATAAACATACAAAAGTCGCAATTCCCTAATCCCATGGCATAAAATAACCGTAGACGGGTTGCATGCCCTTAGAATAAATCAGTCCGAATGACTTACAATGATTTACATCAGTAAGAGATGGAACAATGAATTCATTAGAAATAAATATAGAATTGTCATTTGTGTATTTAGTTGTAAAAGGACTAATGGGGTGTAAAGATTTGGTCAGTTTTATTTGGTTTAGGTTCCGTAGATTTTGTTTTCTTTTTTTCTCCCATTCAATTCGTTTGAGTCTTCTTCGTTGGTATAAGGATGCAAAAGAATAACTGAAGGAAGGAAAGAAAGAGACTAAGATACCTTTTAAATTTCAGCATGAATTTTGGGTTTCATGCGGCTACTCTGTAGCGAGGAAATTCCATCCTGGACCAGTAGTGGGTAATAAGTCCAAAGTCATTGATCCTGTCCAGTTGATGTTTTTGTAATATTTATTTCAGCGGTGTCGGTTTGTTATAAGAGAGTCATTTCTGGTGAATTCTGAGTTTAAAAGTCTACTGTTGGGTTGAGCCAGCGTGCTGGTAAGCGGGCACGTGGTTTTTACCACCAGCAGTTGGAGGAAAGTAGGTCTTTCCAATTCAAGTGGTTTTTGTTAAATGAGAAAAAGTTTCTTTTTCGTGCCAATTAGTCTCTTTTTCAAGCATATGCAGATGTCAAAGGGGTTTTCAAGTCAATATGCAATAAATGGTTGTCTCACAGGATGTGGAATCAGACGGTTGGGCGTAACAATGAGAGGAAAATATTAGTATTAGATCGGAATACTTGAAGGTATATAACTATGTGCAAACTATTTTTATTCGACACGAATACTTGAAACTATATAAGTATGTGTTAATAAATGATTATAATTCTTGAATAAGAATAGAAAAGATGTATGTATCTACCAAAACGTCAGCACGATCGGAATATGACACAAGGTCATGTTTAAGCGGAGTTTAACAGGTTTGAATTCAGAGTTTTCCTTCTCTTAGACTGGTTGCCATACTAAGGTTAAAGAGCCCTGTTGGCCATACTATTTAATATGGAGAGGGAATAGTCGAATTCATACCTTTCCCAAGGGTATTAGTGCTATGAGAAATGTAAAAAGTCATGTTTTGGATTTGAACTTAGTTCGCTATGTCACTTTCCTACGACGATATAAAAGTATTTTTGAAACTCTCTCTCTCTCTCTCTCTATATATATATATATATATATATATATATAAATAAGGATTATTGTTGTTTCAGTGAGAGACAAGTGAATATCTTAAAATGAATAAATTATTTTAGATTTGGTACATAGTTTTTATTATTATGATTAATCTTTTGAGATTTTTTCACACCAGCATTTGCTGACAGTTTTCAACTGGAGTTTGAGAGACAGCAAGTCTCCTCAAGTCTCCTGGACTAATCTCAGTATTCTTACCGATCATAATAATGCTGTCGTTTGAATGGTCTCCACTCGTTCTCTTATTTCCAAGTCCTGCCGTCCATTATCAATCCTTTGGTAACTGTACCAAGTGCACCAATTACAACTTCATGTTCCATAGATTTTTCTGTTCTCAAGCAAAGTCGAAGTACTTATTTTTCTTTCAGCTTTACCCTATGATCAGCTGGAATGGTAAAGTTTACTATTCGGCAGACTCTTTTTTGTTTGTTCGATATCACTAGGTCTGGTCGTCTGACCGAGATTACGTGATTCGTTTGTATCTCAAAATTCCAAAGATTTTTGCGCATCTCTTTCTCCAGGACGAACTCCGGGTTGTACATATAACATTTGTTTGTGCTGTCAAATTTCAATTTCTTGCAAAATTCTCAGTGGATCACCTTGCCCACCCAGTTGTTTCTAGTCTTATACTCTTTTTGTGCTAATATGTTATATTCGCTTTCTTCTTCTGAGAGTTTTATACATCAGCTATCGCTGATGGTCTTTCTCTGGAGTTTGAGTGACAGCAAATTTCCACAAGTCTCCAGGACCCTCGTCAGTATTCTGGTTGTTCTCAACAATGCAGTAGTTTGGATGGTCTCCACCCGTCCTCTAACTTCTAATTCCTCCAGTCTTTTAATAATCCTTTTGTTACTAAACAGAAAGCACCAATCACGGTTGGTATAATAGTCACCTTCATGTTTCATAGTTTTTTTTAATTACCTGGCAAGGTCGAGGTACTGATCTTTCTTTTCACTTTCTTTCAGCTTTATTCTGTGATTAGCCGGTACAGCAAAGTCCACAATTTTGCAAGTTATCTTTTTTTTATTGATTACTATAAGGTCTGGTCTTTTGGTCGAGATTAGGTGATCCATTTTATGTCAAAGTCCCATAAAAGTTTGTATGTGTCATTCTCCAAGATGGATGCTGGGTTGTACATATACCATTTGTTCGTATCATTATTATTATTTCAAATACTTGCGCGCTACACATGTTTCAGATTTTTACATCCTCTTTTCTGTTTGTGTAAAATTATTTATGGTGTTAGAATCGAAAAAAAAAACCCAGGAAAATGGCAATTTCTTTTCTTAATTTGATTTTATCGGTGATAAGCGAAAGATTTGACTTTGCTGTGAAAATTTAACAACTCCAAAACATAAAATTTTATGTTATGAGAAAAATCATCAAATTTTCAACACGATATTTTAGAAATGCTTAAATAGGACATTTATGAGTCTTTTGGCAGTATATATAAACATCTATCTATCTATCTATCTATCTATCTATCTATCTATCTAGAGAGAGAGAGAGAGAGAGAGAGATTTAAATTCTTCTGTTAGTGTATAAAACATATCTATCAATATCTACAGTGAGAGAGTGTGGGAGGGAGAGAGGGGGTTTTAAATGCTTTTGGCGGTGTATATAAACATCTCTCTTTCTCTCTCTCTCTCTCTATATATATATATATATATATATGGAGAGAGATGTAAATGCTTTTGGTAGTGTATATAAACAGCTATCTATCTATCTATCTATCTAGAGAGAGAGAGAGAGGGGGGGGCAATTTAAATGCTTTTGGTAATCTATCTATCTATCTATCGAGAAAGAGAGTGAGAGAGAGATTTGAATGCTTTTGATAATGTATATAAGCATCTATCTCTATATCAAAAGATAGATAGATAGATAGATAGAGAGAGAGAGAGAGAGATTTTTATGCTGTTGGTAGTGTATATAAATATCTATCTATCTATCTATCGAGAGAAAGAGAGAGAGAGAGAGAGAGAGAGAGAGAGAGAGAGAGAGATTTAAACTCTTTTGCTAGTGTATAAAAACATATCTATCTATATCGAGAGTGAGAGAGAGGGGGAGAGAGAGTTTTAAATGCTTTTGGCGGTGCATATAAAGTCTCTCTCTATCTCTCTCTATATATATATATAGAGAGAGAGAGAGAGGGAGAGAGAGTGAGAAAGAGATTTAACTGCTTTTGGTAATCTATCTATCTATCTATCTATCTATCTAGAGAGAAAGAGAACGAGAGAGCGATTTAAATGCTTTTGGTTATCTATCTATCTATCTATCAAGAGAGAAAGAGAACAAGAGAGCAATTTAAATGCTTTTGGTTATCTATCTATCTATCTATCTATCTATCTAGAGAGAAAGAGAACGAGAGAGAGAGAGAGAGAGAGAGAGAGAGAGAGAGAGCGATTTAAATGCTTTTGATAATCTATCTATCTATCTATCTAGAGAGAAAGAGAACGAGAGAGCGATTTAAATGCTTTTGCTTATCTATCTATCTATTAAATGCTGTTCGTCCAATGAGAGAAATGTAAATATTTTTACATGAATAGCACTGCAAATGATTCAAATATGGTATTTGGCTTTTTATCAATATTATTTCATATACTTTTGCATTACTTTTACACCGTCTTCAGGCAATTCCACTGCTAAGTTCCTGCTAAATCCCTTAGTGTTTTCTTTTATAGTAAAGATTATTTTGATAGGTTGTTTTGATTTTATCTATTTCCAAATTTTATGTCTGTGAATGTCCCATTGGATTTAATTGTCCATGATGAATTCTAGTCAACGTAAAAAATTTTGTATATATATATATTTTTTTTTCTCTGTGTATGCACATACGTATACATGTATGTAGACTCATGTATACTTAAACACTTATGCTGATATACTTTTGATAGTATTGTGTTGATTTTGTTCCTCTTTTGTTCTTTCCCTAGCTTTTACCGCTTGACTGTTTTTTTGTTTAAACTTATATGGTGGTTGTCCATCGGATCCGATGATGACGTTTGCGTTCTGAAACTCATCTATGAACACGGAGGTGACTCCGCAGCCCCAGCCCAGGGGCACAGAGTCTTGAACAGTGGGGGCACTGGAAGTCAGTTGTTGTAAACACTGCCGAGGTAGCTCTGTGGTATCTCTCTCTGGCAGCAGTGAGTTTCTGGCATCGAACCTCTTCGAAGTTGGCAGCAGCTATGTGAGCCGAGCCTCGCCATTTTGGTCTATCCATGGCATATCCCTCCAGGTCTCTCGGATTGATGTAGCACCACCGGAGATTGGCTTTGTCCGTGTCTTTATACCGCAGTTTTGGTCTACCTTGGTTTATTTTTCCGGCATCCGACACTCCTCCATTCGAATCTCGAGTCCAACCCATTGAAGTTGGGCCTTGATGATGGTAGCCTCTATGCTGGTGGACTTGATCGAGGACCTCTAGATTGGAGATGTGGTCCTTCCACCTGATTCCCAGGATGAAGCGGAGAGCCTGCACGTGGAAGAGCTCCAGTTTCTTGATATGCCTGCGATACAGTGTCCACGTCTCTCAACCATAGAGGAGGGAGGGAAGAAGCACGACATTGTAGACCTTCAATTTCGTAGATAGGCGGATGTTATGTTCGTTGAGCACTCGATTGCGGAGACTGCCCAGCGCCTGAATTGCCTTGCTGATTCTAGTGTCAATTTCTCTGTCCAAGAAGCCATCACAGGATATGGCGCTCTTCAGATATTTGAAATGTCCTTCGTTGGCAAGCGGTTTGTCGTCGCTGCCTTGTAGATCTCAGCAGGGATGCCATCCTTTCCTGATGCTCTGCCGGAGATTGTCAGGGGGATCACCTTCTTCATCTCCTCGATGGTAGGGTGTTTTGCGTACGGTCTGTTGGGGGATCTGATTCAGGGTGACTGAGTCAACGGACGAGGGCTAATTCAGCAGAGTGCTGAGGTGCTCCGGCCAGTGCTTGCTGAGACCCTCCTGGTCCTTGATGAGCATCTTCCCGTCTGACGACAGTAGTGGAGCACAGCCAGAAGCAGAGGGGCCGAAAACGTTTTTCAGTAAGCTGAAAAACTTCTTGGTGTTGTGAGTGTCAGCATAGTGTTAGACTTCAGCTGCTTTGTCCCGCCACCACTGGTCCTGCATTGCTCAGAAATCAGTCTGGACTTTGGCCTGGAGGGCCTTAAACTTCTCGCGCTTGGAGACGGAGGACGGGTCATTCACCCACTTTATGTGAGACTTGTTCTTGGCATGTATGGCTTCTTTGGTCTTTTGGTCATTCTCATTGAACCAGTCTTCTTGGGTTCTGGTCTTTATTCCAAGGACTTCCTTCGCAGTCTCACTGACTGTTTCTTTGAAAGAGGTCCATCTCTCAGTGCTGTCTTCGGTGGTTACACGATCTTGGATATTCTCGTCTAGCACTTGCTTGAATCGTGCCTGGTAGGATGGGTCCTTTAGCCTGGAGACATTGTTGGTGGCCTTGACAATCTTGGGGCGGTTTCCGTGGGGCGGTGTAATGTGCAGCGTCAGTACAGCTCTGACCAGTCTGTGGTCAGTCCAGCACTCAGCGCCTCTCATGGCACGGGTCACACGGACGTCTCTGATGTCTCGTTGGTGGACGATGCTGAAGTCTATCAAGTGCCAGTGTTTCGACCTTGGGTACATCCAGGTGGTCTTGTACTTGTCGGCCATCCTGAACAAGGTGTTGGTGATGCAGAGGCTGTGCTCTGCACACTTGCTTAGGAGGAGCAGGTCATTGTCATTGATCTTGCCTACTCCGTGTCTGCCCAGAACGCCTTCCCAGCTGCTGCAGTCCCTTCCCACCCTCGCATTAAAGTCTCCAAGGATGACTAGTTTGTAGCTCGGTGGGGTTGACCTGATGATTTGGTCAAACTGTTCACAAAATTGTTCCTTGACATCATCTGGGCTTGTTAGTGTACGGACGTAAGCGCTAATAATTGTGAGGTATCTGATCCTGCTTTGAGGGATGCGTAGTTTCATGAGGCGCTCGTTGATTCCTACTGGTAGCACAGGCATGCTCCTCAGCAAAACTGTTCTGATGGCAAACCCAACACCGTGAATCCGGTCTTCTGGTTGCGGCTTTCCTTTCCGGAAGAAGGTGTAGTCACCTCCCTCTTCTCTCAGAGAACCCTCGTTCGCAATCCGGGTCTCGCTGAGTGCGGCTATATCTACCCGGTAACGTTGGAGTTCCCTTGCGACAAGCGCTCCTCTTTTTGGTCTTGAAGTAATAGCTCCATTCAGTAAGGTTCGGGCATTCCATGCCCCAAGGATAATCCTTTGTGTTTTCCTTTTTGCATTGTTGTTCGACCGCTATGAGGATGAGTCCGTCAACCGCGGTAAGCTGAAGAGACACTAGAAGGCCAAGCATTTGTCTGGGGTGCCTTTTATAACCCTCTCCCTCTGGGCAGTGCTGTCCTAAAGAGGCTGTCCAGTCGTCTACAGGTGGTGCCGAACTCTCCTGTTGCCCTTGGATTCAGGAAAAAGAGCGACCACTTACCCATTGACCGCCTACGTGCAAGTTTGTGACTACAACCGCCAGTGTTCACCTACAGCTTTTGCTTTCGCTACGTGCCCATCGCCGTGTGCGTAGACAGATCGGTAATTGGTGATGAGTTGCAAAACTGACCTGTGCGTGAAAGTTTTATAGTGAGAAGACCGGTGCACAGGGGCAATCTCATTCTCTCAGCCTGGGAAGTATTGATCCAGTGTCACGTAGAACTGTTACGACGGAAGACTGCCAGGCTGCAGTGGATGACCAGTACTTTTTTGTGTGCCACATCCTGCTCTAGGCGCTTCACAACCGCTCGATCTTCAGGTGAACTCTTCCGCTTTTTCAGTCGGGATTCAGGCTTCGCATACAGTAAGGCTGACACAGTCCAATCATAACTCACCGAGGGTTTAGCAAACTCGTCAAAGCCAGTACCCAGGGTGTAGCCGCTGTTACATGCGACAGCTACGGAGAGCCACAGGTGGGAGCTGAGTGTCAGGGGAGGTTCAGTGGCAGACGAGCCCCTTTAACAAAGGTACTGACCACTCCCTGAACAACCCAAACACCCCAAAAACTTATATATATATATATATATATGGAGGAGTTCAGTAAATATGTATATATATATTTACTGAACTCCTCCACAGGAGCAGAAAGCGACAGGGGGTCACTTTGTAAGCGTGGTTATACAGGTTTGAATTCAAAGTTTTCCTTTTTCTATATCCGCTGCCTTATTAATGTTAAATAGCATAGTCTGCCCTACTATTTACCCATAGCTGAGGAGAGAATAGCTGAATTCATTACCGGACATTGGCCTAGCGGTTAGAGTGTTCGCCAATGGCTCGGGAGACCTGGGTTCAATCCCTGGTCGAGTCATACCAAAGACTCAAAAAATGGTACTTGATGCCTCTTTGCTTAACACTCAGCATTATAAGGTGCGGATCAAGGGTAAAGTAGAGCCATCTAGGGAAGGAGTAGCGCCCTCCCCTGAATCTTGGTGTAGTAGCTATCGAAAAGGGAGCCTTCGGGTTACCCTCGACTATGGTCGCCAACTTTACAACTTTATAAACAATAAGTGAAATGCAAACAGCATAGTTCAGAATTTGAACTCGGACCACCGTGTCAACTCTCAATGAAAATGACCGCTATACTACGTTCGCCTCATTTCAAAAGCACTTCTTTAAGGTATATATATAAATATATATATACACAGTTGAACAATATATATATAGTTGAAGAGTAAAGACATCAATTATATATACATATGAATATATACTTGTATATATATATATATATATATATATAGTGGAAGTCGCATATGACTGTCATTTCTTAGCAGAAAAAGCCGTCTACTTAATTCATTAAGAGTACCTGTGAGAGTGCATGTGACTCTTCAGGCAAAATATGTCCTTTTAAGCCCCATTGCTTGAGTGACGAATAAGTAAGCTGTCTTTTCTATTGATATTACCCCCTCGGACCCTCATGTAACTTCTAAAACCTGCTTTGATTTGTTACAGAATTGTCACGAGTTTCTTGTGGGTTGCTGCTGAAAGACCTTTGTGAAGCGCGTCTTGGATAATTTTCTGTCATGAGATTAATTGTGGCAAACAAGTCTGGTTTTAAACAAACAGAGCCTACAAGGAATGTTACAAACATGTTCAGGCTGTAAAGTATCAGGGAACGAGGCCAAGACCTGTTTCTCAACAGCTCATTCTAGATTGGAATGGTCAATTCTCTGTGCTTCAAAGGGTTTTCTGCTTTCTTCCGTGTTGATTGATTTAACATCATCAGTTCCCTATACCTAATATGTATATATATATATATATATATATATTGTGTCAAATTAATTTTTGCACAATAAATACACCCAAAAATCCTTAAAAATATGTGTATGTATACATAAGTATACATACATAGATACGTAAGAACACACACACACACACACACACACACACACACACACACACACACACACATATATATATATATATATACTCGCATAGATGTGCTCGTAGTGTAATACTTATCGTCTTATGAAATGGACATGCTGATCCAAGTTCAAATACTTGATGAAGCTGTTTCTATTTCATATCGTGTTAATACCCTTAGAAAACGTCTGAATCCAACCATATATATATATATATATATATATATATATAACCTCAGTGGAAACCAATCTAGGAGAAGGAGACTAAATTCAAATTTGTTAAACTCTGCTTAAAAATTGAACTTGCGTCACATCGTGCTCGAGGGGAAGGATTGGTTGAAAATGGAAGCGTCTGTGATTTAATGATTACTGTCGTAGGAAATGGACACAGTGACCCGGGTTCACATCATTGGGAATTGTATAAAACCAACCCTTCCAAAATATATTTTCCTGACATTTTTGAGCTCATCTGGGAATGGTTTAAAGTTAATTGCCTGGTCCTAGTGGGGGCATTTCCCGTGGTGGCAGGTACTCTGAAAGGAGTGAGGTTGAGTTTATTGCTCGGTAATGGAGACTCTCCTGAAAGGTAATGTCCAGGAAACCAAGAATGTTTTTGGAAATGGCAACTCAAGCGTCTACCTAACACTATGATTTGATAGGAATTTATGTACTCCTGGTTTAATGGTAGAAAATGGACACGGTGACCTGAGTTCAAATCTTGGTCAAACCTGTTTGCTTTTCACAAATCGCTAATCCTCATGGAAAAAAGTATGAATCTAACTATTCCTTTTCCGGGTGTGTGTAAATAGCAGGGCAGATTGGGCTCTTTAACCTTGGTATGGAAACCGGTCTAGAAGAAGGAAACTGAGTTCAAATCTGTTGAGCTCCGTTAAAAACTTAAGCTTGCGACACATCCTGCTCATGCATAGTAGTGAGAATATATATAAATATATATATACACACACACACAGAGAGAGAGAGAGAGAGAGAGAGAGAGAGAGAGAGAGGGAGTGAGTGATAATTAGGCATTTCTCGGGACTCACTTCTGATACCGACTAATAGACTCTTCGATTTAGGGGATCAAAAGTTTCTTGACAGTCCTGGTTGCTGGTGAGATACACTCTCTTTCGCTCAAACCCAAACTATCCCGATCGACCACGTTCCTTCACGATTTAATACTGAATGGCAATCAATCCTATCTGACTAGCAATCCGAGAGGTGTCCTCTTACTATTTAAAAAAGAAAACTCTTAGCCTAAATTTTTAGACCTACCTGCATGGACTTCAAAGGATAGTTTCTACGCTCTCTGAAATTTGTTATTCATCTTGTCTGTGATTGCAAGCTGACCAATTATTTAGTTTTGTATCAAGCAACACCATCCAGCCGCAGGCCCAGTGTAAGACCTGAACCCGAGACATTGTGCCAGTCTTTGAGTTCTAAAGACTTGAATTACCGCAAAACAGTTTACAACTTTTCAGTGTCACTCAACTAAGTCAGTAATGGGTAGAGTTAAAACCTCTGCATACGACAAACTGTAAGCAAAGCAATTAGTAACATTTCTCACCTGTGTTGACTTTACTTTTCGTGTTGGAGAATTATTTTAATGTAACCACTGGCTGTTGTCCTTTTCATAACTTCAGTGACTTCATCAAGCGACCTTCTCACCTTCTGCGATTGAAACACAACGTGAGACGAAAGTTGGATATTCGTGGAGAACAGTTATTCAGTCAACCCAAGCGGAATTGTGCTAAACAACACGATACCAGGAGTAACTCTTCATCAATCCGCTACATTACTAGTAGTCGACTGACCAGAATCGAACAAGGAAGCTTGCATCATGCTGGGATGGTTTGTGAGATGGGAGTTAAGTAGCCGTACAACTGGTGGGCGTTGGTTCCAAGATTTGTTCCTAAGTATACGTAGCATTTTTGTGTAGTTTCCATCTAACTTTTCATACATGCATTTCATTAGCATCCAATTAGCGCATCCATTCATTAGTAAGGACACAGTTTGGAACACACACACACACACACACACACACACACACACACACACACACACACACACACACACACATATATATATAGCGCTTGTGATGTAATGGAATGTCGTTGGAAATTTACAAAATGTCCCGTGTTCAAAACCTGAACAAGGTTGTGTGCCTTTCACTAATATCCCCAGGAAAAGAAGCAATCTAAATAATCTAGTTATGTATAGAGCAGATATGGTTCTTTTACCTTGATATAACAACTTGTCTAGGAGAAGGAAAACTGATTTCAGACTTGTTAAATTCCGCTTTAAAATAGGCTTTGTGTTACATCCTTTCGTGGTGTTGGTTCATATATATATATATATTGTCATCCACAGATAGACTGTTTCGTTGTATTACAAGTCTTGAGTGTGGCTAGACACGCAGGACGCTTCAAGCTGGGATCGAAACCCGCCTAACTTTAAACTAGATTTAGTGTCTAAAGGCATTTCTATGATATACGCCAGCTCAGGAATCATAACGCATTTGTATAGCTTTCGTTTATTTTTTGCGCTATCAGTTACCAGGGATGTCAATTCGTTAGAACGGTTTTTGCTTTACGCGTCTGGTAGTCATTAATTACTTCGCCAGAGTGGTCATATATATATATATATATATATATATATATATATATATATATATATATATATTGTCGCTAATAAATAAAAATATCCCTATCTTTTTTATAAAATGTTATTTTTCTTCTGAATCAAAGATAAAAAGATGTTATTACCTCTAGTGGAAAATTTATGAAATAAAAACGGTTACTATGTTATTGATAACCAAACTCTCTAGTATTATAACCTATATATATAATGATTAAATTTTAATTCTAATTCCTGACTTCCACAAGAAATAATTCAACTCTAGTAAAAAAGAAAATTATAAGGTGCAATATATATATATATATATATATATATATATATATATATATATATATATATATATATATATTCAAGCAAATTTATAAATTTTTCTTGTGATGCCTTTATATATATATATATATATATATATATATATATATATATATATATATATATTAAACGAGAAAAAGTAATAAATTTACTTGAATTGTTAGTAGTTAATGAAAGATTTGATTATATCTATAAAATCAGCTATGGATATTCGATTATGTAAATCTTTCTGATATTTAAAGATCTTATTAGAACATTGTAGTGTAAACGTTCAATATTTGTGCAAATGGGTATTATCTAGCAATTATTGGATAAGCTGTCACTAGCCACAGAAATATGGAGTCAAGTGATAATGTAAATGTGTAGCAAGTGTTTTTCTTAATCTTTCCATTGATCTACTCAACATAAATCGTGAGCGGTAAATCGTATTCTTCTGATGATCTCTCTTAAGTAAACCTAGCTAAACCTGTTCTTGTCAATGTAATCCTCGTCTTTTCGTATCTATCTATCTATCTATCTATCTAGTCGACTTTTTAGGTAGATAATTCGGCAGATATTTCTTCTGTACCTATCTATCCATCTATCTATGTAATTAACTTTTTTGGAAGTTTGTATGGCAGATCTATCTATCTATCTATCTATCTATCTATCTATCTATCTATCTATCTTATGTTTTAGATGATGGTCTGATAACTTATTTCACACTGAAAATCTATCAATCTATCTATCAATCTAGTTGACTTTTTAGGTAGATAGTTCGGCAGATATTTCTTCTGTCCCTATCTATCTATCTATCTATCTATCTAATTAACTTTTTTTGAAGTTTGTATAGCAGATCTATCAATCTATCTATCTATCTAGTTGACTTTTTAGGTAGATAGTTCGGCAGATATGTCATCTGTCTCTATCTATCTATCTATCTATCTTACGTTTTAGATGTTGGTCTGATAGCTGATTTCTCACTGAAACTCTGTCCATATGCTAATTATGATAAATTGCCACAGACACACAGACACACACAAACACACACACAGACACACAGACACACACAAACACACACACAGACACACAGACACACACACACACACACACACACACGCACACACACACACACACACACACACACACATATATATATATATATATATATATATATATATATATATATATATATATCCCTGCATATTCATCTATTGTATTTACGTAAGTATGTATGTATTAACGTACGTTTCCAACGCTTCGTCAGCCTATCTATCAATCTTATTCTGTCCACATCTATCTATATCAGAATTTTCTTATCTATCTATCTATCTATCTATCTAAATCAAATTCTCGGTACAATATTTCTATTCCAGCGTGCAATCTGCGATAAATGTCCTCCACTTAAACTGTGCATTTACGTCTAATACAGCCCATTATACAAAGCTATTCTAAGATCAAATGAACGCGATCATATCCATTCTAATGGCAGCACTAGACACACGCACCTTTCTTAATCCACTAAGCTCTTTTGCCCGTATCAGTGATCCATATTTTTGCTTCTTCCATAAGACCCTCGCATGTCAAGGTATCTCGTGCTTTCGAGACGAGGCAAGTCCCTAATGATCGGATAGGAACTGACTGGCTTATATGTTTCTAAAATGCAATCGTGCGTATATAATAGTCCACTGGTATAATTGATGTATAATTGTAAACATATTTAATCATTTATCATTTTAAGCGTTGAACTGCGTTGGTCATTTGAAACGAATGTTTGTTTGTCGTAAACTTCTTTTCCAGGTTCGTGCCTGGTAGAGAAATCTAAATTTTCGTTTTCTTCGTCGTAGATGTCATTTGTTTGTAAACTGACGGGTATATTTATGTTCAGATGCACGCTTTTGACTAGGAACATAACGACACTTTTCATGGGAGCACAGTGTCACTTTTTGGGACTTTTGTCTTGGATTTGAGTATATTATATGTGCGCTTTGCCTAGAATTGAAGTCTCAACCCAAAACAATTCTGCGTTGGATCGGAGCGTAGTATCTTAAAAGCTCACTGTCATTTTAAAATAAAGATATAAAATTTATAGAAGTCCAAAAATATGAAATTAAAACAATTAATTAAGACAATACTACTTAATTCATAAAATAATTACTGTTACATAGTTGTACAGTTTCTAATTGCTAAAATTTGTAAAAAAGCTTAATTTACGCTGACATGTAATAATACCTGTATTGTTTTACTATCTAACAATTCAGGCTCTGTCGAAATGCAAAAACTATAAATATTTTCCTAATCTGGAGTGTGACCAGGTGTATGACCAATAAATATTTTACTGCACTTTACTGAGATTAGGCGAATGACCAATAGCAATCGTACTACTGTATAGTGGAACCAGGTGCATGACTAAAAAATACCTCATTCGTCTGTTGCTAGACCAAGTTAATGTGCAATAAATACCTTCCAACTGTGTAGTGAGATCAGGTGCATGACTAATATGCAACTTACAACGACTCTTCACTTAGACTAGGGGCAGGGCCAATAATTATCTTACTACTGTGGAGTGGGACCTGCATTATTACCAATAGATATCTTACAACTTTGTCGTGAGATTTGGTGCTTAACTTGACCCAGTCAGCTGAAACTGTAGAATACACCGACTGCATCTCTGCAGACGGGTAAGACTTCCACAATGAATGTCCAAGATATGACACGAAACAATCTGATGATGAGGCTTTCGTAATGCTGGAGTTTTAGGGAATGTGGAATACCCCTTTATTGTCACCACTCCCAGGTCCACTCTGGCCCGATAGGGTCCTATCTATGGGTCAAATAAAACTAAACTTCATACGTGTGCTAAACTGAATTCTTTGAAGTAGAACTGTTTTGACATTTAAACTGCGTACTTATGCTAAACTCTATTGTTTGAAATACAACTGTTTATATGTATAAAATGGATTTGGCATTGAATAACCTACAATGGTTGATATGCCATAAAACAAAAACAAAAAACAAAAACAAACTAAAACTGAAACTAAAACTGGTGCTCAACTAATAAATCTCTTACTACTGTGTTGTGAGATTTGGTGCCTAACTAATAAATATCTTACAACTGTATAGTGAGATTACGGGCATGTATGATAAATATTTTACTTGTCTGTAGTGAGACTAGTTACACTGCCACTAAATATGTTACTCATCTGTTATGAGATAAGGTCACAATCAGTAAATACGAGGATCATTAAATAAGTTTCCAGACTTTTTTCGTATGGACACTTTTATTCACAGTACACACATGAAACTCTAGTCCCCTTCGGAGTAATCTCCTCCTGTTGCAATCCACTTGTTTTACTGTTCCAACAACTTCTGGCACGCTCCATGGAAGTCCTCATGTGTGAGCGTGTCAATGACCTTCGTCGCAGCCTCTTTCTTCTCCTCTATTGTCTCATAACGACAGCCTCTGACCTTAGGGAATAACCAAAAGTCACAGGGAGCAAGGACTGGACTATAGGGAAGCTGATGAACTGTCTTGATGCCCATTCAGTAACTGTTGAGAACACACGTCAGGATGTGACAAACAAGCTGAAGACAGTGTTTTCTGGTGAGCGAAGACATCGGTGCCTAGCTCCCCAGATACTGTATTCGTGGAGTAACTGTTATCGTCGTTCGTAATGAAATCAGAAATCCCAGGTTACACACCCGTGGAAATAGTTACTGACGGCAAATAGATCAAAGGTTTTAAGTCAGCGTATGAACAGAATAAATCGAAAAACTTACGATTTGGAAATATAGATTCAAATTATATAGTTTTCTGGTTGTATCGACGTTTAGATGTGAAACTAACTTGAGATAAAGTCATTTTTTAATATAATAATATATGAAAAGACGTTTTAGACTTTACAAGAATGTTTTTTGGAAACCTATAGTAGTTTCATGGGTAGCCAGCTGGTCCAGCAATCGATGACTAGGGACTTCAAATGTCTCTGTTTACTTAATATTATTGGCCGTGTTTCAAACTTGGCAGATCTTAGTCAATGATTTTAAGAAGTTTGACGTAAGTAAATATTAAATTAGAAATGGAATTTTAAGCTGTTAAAAATTCTTAGTTGCCCCTGTTGTAAAGGAATAATTTCCTATCGTCAACGCAAAAAACGAAATATTTATTTATAGAATATACTTATAAATGATATTAAGGGAAACCCCTTTGTGTTGTGGCTAATGTGCCGGACTGCGACATCGTAGTAAGCGAGTTAGAAATCCAGTCGTACCATTATGTTCACTTTCGGACTAACACCATCGAAAAAGGAATGAACCCTCTTATTCCTTCTGCTAGAGGTTAAATAGTACCACTATGACTTTCTCTACAATAATAGCTTTGATATTAAATAACCCACAAAAGTTCATATGCCATTGAACAAAGAAACCAAATCAAGCCAAACCAAAGTTGTAACTTCTTAAATATATTTATTCATACTTTAAAAATCTTTCCAGGAAATAAGAATTTTTATAGTAACACATTGAATGCGATAACAACCCCGAGAAATATGTTTATACTGAACAGCTTGTCGGACTTGTAAACGATTTTCTTTCTTGTCTTTATATCTGAAGCTCTATAAATCGTTTAAGTCTTTTTAACAGTTTCTTAGTCGATTTTTGAAGAACCTCACCAGTGGAGACAAACTGATAACTTGCTTAAAAAGAGACAGAACAAACGATTCTTTCATATGGTTTGGTTCAGTCGCGGTCATCGGGTACTGTTCGATGCAAATTTTGCATTAAAGGAAACGTATTGTTGCACATAATAAAATAATTTAGTCCACTATTTTCCAAAGTGTACGGTGTTACTCGTCGGTGTGCTGCGAGATATTCGAAAATTTCAATAGTGGCTTGACCAGTCGGCTGGGGCTGTAGAATACACCGACTGAACCTCAGCAGAGACGTAAGACCCCACAAAGAGTGTCCTGGATATGATACTAAATAATCTGATGGTGAGGTACCAGTACTGCTGGAGCTTTGGGGAATGCGAGGCACTCCTTCACTGCCATCGCTCCCAGGTCCACTTTGGTCCAGAGTGGCAACACCTGATAGGGTACTTTCTATGGGTTAAATAAAACTAAACTGGATTCTTATGCTAAATTGAATTGCTTGAATATTTAGAAGTGGAAATGCTTTTGACAATTAATCTGTGTACTTACATTTAAACTGCGTACTTAAGCGAAACTGAATTTTTTGAAATGGAACTGTTTTTGTATGCTAAACTGAATTGTTTAAAGTGGAACTATTTTTGACATTGAAACTGTACTTACACTAAACTGAATTGTTTAATATAGAACTGTTTTGACATTTAACTGTGTGTAAACAAAATCTATACTTATACTAAACTGAATTGGTTGAATTAGAACTGTTTGACTAAACTGAATAGCTTAAAAAAGAAAGGTTTTTGACAATTAAACTGCTAAACTGAATTGTTTGAAATAGAACTGATTATTTGTTTGAAAATGGATTTGGCATTGAATAACTTACAAATGTTGATATGCCATAAAATCCAACCAAGCAACCAACCAACCTTCAATAATTCCTGGTCAACTGAGTTCAGTGCATTTTTACAAAGTCACACTAAAGGGAAAGCATCATTTAATATACAAATCAAGAATCACTTTACTTAAAAAGGATTTGAGAAACCGTGAAATGAACTACAGGCTCACCTGGTCTGTTCTCATCTTATGGTATAACGTCTGGTTTATGTTAAAAACATATTGATTCATTAGTTTTTATGACATATCAACCTTCGTGGGTTATTTAATGCCAAAGCCATGCTTGTAAAAGGATTGTAGAGGTATTTTATAACCAATAGTTGAAGGAGAGAGTGGATTTATGCATTTTCCAAGGATATTAGTCTGGAAGTAGACGTGATAGTTCGACTGGAATTTGAAATCACTTACTACTTGCACATTATCCACTACACCATGGAGACTTCTCCTAAGTGGTTCGTTTGTGTTTTACGGTATACCAAGTTTTTTTATTTAATACTAAATCCAATTTATATATATGATTTGTAAGCGAATAGTTTGTCGGTAAATTTATTTTTAAACGAGTTGCTAGAGCTCATTTGTTTGAACACAGTTAAATATTTTCAATATTTCAGTCTAACACTAACAATTCTATTTTTTTATTAATCATTTGTTTGCACACAATTAAATGGTTACAATACTGATAATTCCTATCAGTGGAGGTGCCTGTGGTGTAATGGCTATCGTCGTAGGAAATGGACACGGCGACACGAGTTCAAATCCTAGACGAGACTGATCGCATTTCACATTGCACTAATATCCTTGGGAAAGGTACGAATCCAATTATTCTCCCTCCAGCTATGGGTAAGATAGTAGGGCAGACTAGGTTCTTCAGCCTTGGTGAGGCAACTAGTCTAGGAGAAGGAAAACTCTGAATTCAAACCTGTTAAAGTCCGCTTAAAAATGGACCTTGCGTCATATCCTGCCCGAGCGGAGGGGTTGTTAAATATAGTCTGTAGTCGACTATAGTCGAAGGCAACCTGAAGGTTACCTTTTCAATAGCTACTACCCCAAGGTGTAGGGGAGGGAGCTACTCCTTCCCCTGGATTGCTCCACTTTACCCTTGATACGTACCTGTGTGCTGAGTGTTTAGCAAGGAGGTATCGTGTACTATTTCTTAAGTCTTTGGTATGACTCGACCTGGGATTGAACCCAGATCTCCGGGGCTATTAGCGAACACTCTACCAACCTGACAATAAGCCAGTTGATAATTCCTATCTAACACTGATAATTTTATCTAATATCAATGATTCGTTTGCCCACAGTTACGTGGTTTCAAGTATTACTATTTAACATTAGTAATTCTTTTTATCAAGTATTCTTATCTGATTTAATTCTAATCGTTTTTTGTACACAGTTAAATGGTTTCAAATATTACTATTCAACATCATAGTAGGACAGTTCATGTAACTGGGCAATAACATTTCATCTACAGAAAGCAGTCTACATACGCTTAGTAAACAATGGAATGCTATTCACAGGTTATCGCTCATATGAAAATCTGATTTTTATGATAAAATAAACCGGGATTTCTTTTAAAGCAGAGGCTGTGTCTATACTATAATATGGATGCACAACAAATAGAGAAAAAGCTGTCGACTACAAAAGAACCGTGCGTGCCGTCTTGAAAAATTTCTGGAAGTAACACACCACAAGAGAGTTGCTGTACGGCCACCTACCAACAATCTTACAAACCATCCAAGTAAGATAAACACAACAAGCAAGTCACAACTATTGAAGCAACGACGAACTTATAAGTGAGGTTTTACAGACCTCTACATATGAACGTACCGGTTGTGGCCGACCAGTAATGATTGTGTGGACACATAATGCAGCCTAGAGGACCTACCAAGAGTGATGGATGATAGTGAGCGAGGGGGAGAGAGAGAGAGAGAGAGTCATGGAACTCTGTGCTGTCAGTGTGAATTATGATGATGTCTTGAAGTATCTATCAAGCTATTTTGTTTTAAATTAGCCATCAATCTTTGGGCAAGGACACAAAAGAAAATCTTTTATACATTTGGGAGATTAATTTGATGAAATTGGTCAATTGTAATTGAATCTTTTTGCTTTGGAATCAGTATTCCTGAAGCTCTTCTCGATGCTTTGGGAATTTATCCTCTCTTCCAGACAATTTTCAAGAGTCTCCATAAAAACTTTTGTACAGCTTACATGGATTCCCATTGAGCTCAGGTACTGAAGCTGTCCATGCTTCTTTAAAACTCCCACAATCTCGTTGTACGTTGGAGGGCTTTCATTGAATGGATGTAAAGATTGTGGAAGTAGAAGCATGTCCATTAATATTTCCTTTTTATCCTTTCTTTGGTCATCCGAGAACGTTCTTTTTAGACGATTTTCAAGCTCAGTTTTATGTAAGTTAAATGAACCGCTTTTTTCTTTGGCAAAATTTTTTTTCCATAGAGAAAGGTTTTTTTTTATATATAAAGATAGAGTCTTGATCTTTCTTTTTCCTTCCCATCTTAAGATTTTCTGCTCTTCGCAATTTTCTTAATCGCTCTTTTAAGTCAGCTTGTTGGAGATTGATTTTCTCTTTTTCCTCATTCGAGGATATATATATATATATATATATATATATATGTGTGTGTGTGTGTGTGTGTGTGTGTGTGCGTGGGTGTGTGTTTAAAAGGGATAAGGGACAGATATATCAAGTCCTATCTTTATTGTGTGCATATTATTTTGTATTTCTTACTCTGAGTGCGTTTATCCAACCTTACAGGATGTAACACATGATCAGTTTTTCAACGGAGTAAAGCTGGTTTGAACTGAGTTTTCCTGCTAAAGAACCCAGTCACTTCTACAATCTCCCCATAGCTGGAGGAGAAGAGGTGGATTCATGCCTCTCCAAAGGTTATTATCCCGAAGTGAAACGAAAAAAAGTCTTGTACATGATTTCCCAGATTTGATTCAATTTCCTACGAAAATAATTATTACGTTAACCTTTCCTCGATTAGTCATATCTACTTTGAAGCTGGTTTGGTTTACTTATTTAATGGCATATCAACTATAGGCTGCCGGTTAGATCACTCGATTTCACATATTTAAAACGGCAGTCTATTGTGTTTGTGTCCTGTACTGCCTCATTTATTCTACTTGGGGTTGAACTGATTTTGATAGCGTCTTGTAAACAGTTTCCTGTTATTTAGAAATGGCGATGCCCATGAATAAAACATCGTGTATTAATTCCTGAGGAACTTTTTTTATTTTTTGTATCTCAGGATTTTCTTATTCTGGTAAGGAATCTAGTTGTCATCGAAGAGATTTCTTAAATCGGGATTAAGGTATTGTATACATTTTGTCCTGTAGTAGTTAACGAAACATTTCACTGGAATGCCATCACAAAAATATCCGCTTCTTATAAACTGTAATAAAAGACGTAATTGCATTACTTAAGGTTCAGGGGCAATAAATATATTACTTCTGTGGAGTGGGACCTGCATGATTACCAAGAGATATCTTACTACTATGTTGTAAAATCAGGTGTATGTTGCATAAGCAACTTACTGTGACTCTTTAGTAAGACCAGGGACATGACCAATAAATATCTTACTACTGTGTTGTGAGACCTGCAATATTACCAGTAGATATCTTACAACTGTGTAGTGAGATTTGGTGCTTAACTTAGCCCAGTTGGCTGAAGCTGTAAAATACATCGACCACATCTCTGCAGAGGGGTAAGACTCCCCCAGCGAGTGTCCTGGGTATAACACGAAACAATCTGATGGTGTGGCTTCAGTAATGTTGGAGCTTTGGGGAATGTGGTGTACCTCTTTATTGCCATCACTCCCAGGTCCACTCTGGCCTGGAGTGTAAGAACTTGATAGGGTCCTATCAATAGGTCAAATAGAAGTAAACGTTATTTCTTTGCTTAAGTTATTTTTTCCAATATAAGTTAACAGTGGCCCAGTTAAGGTGGAGGCTATTTTAGCATTTATAGTGGTTGATCCAGAGAGAGAAAACTATGGTTGACTTCATTATATGACCCCCCTAAAAATGACTATCCCAAAACAGGTAAACAAATTTACATAAATAAGCTTTATTTAAAACAATCAGCTCTTTTATATGGGGATTTGTTTAAAAATGAAATAGAATGAAAAAATTACCGGACTCTGTATATAGATAAAACAATGAATTTCGTGGTTTATTAAGTATCAATCAAATTTACTCTTGTGACAGAAATTTATATCCTTATGACATTTATAAAGAGTTTCATAAAAAGAAAATGTTTGACCTGAATAACAATTGCATAAATATTTCAAAATTATTTTGGAGTCGGTTGTTTACGTTTTTCTTTGAGTTAATACATACTAAAAGAAATACAACGAAGTGGCTTTACGCATATCAAAAGAGTTTCAGAGGTGCTTCTATCAATAGAAAACTTAGCGGGATAAGTGTGTTAAATCCAAAGGTGACTATTTTAAAGAAAATTAACGTTTCATTCATGGTTGATTTCTGTTTTTGTAAATACAGATTTACTCTTGAGACTTTTTGAACAAACCTCATTTAACGATGTGTCTGAGGGCATTTCATAATAATAAAACCATAGGATGAACTAAAATAGACAATAAATAATAATGTAACATATACAAAATATAAAATAATAGGAAAAAGCAATTGAGAAAATTATAAGTGAGAAAATTATATACATATATATATATGTGCGTGTGTGTGTGTGTGTGTGTGTGGTCACGTGACAAACATTTTTAAGGATAAGTAACATTAAAGCGGGAAGAATAATTACTTCCTTAGTAATTCCATTCATTGTGTTGTCTTCTTGAGTATCGAGATTCGTCATACTTAAGTAGTTGGAGAATTTTTAGTATTCAATATTAATTATATACAAAAATATATACATACGATCTATAAAGAGAAAGAAACAAATGTATTGCTTTGTCTACAACATAATGACACTTTTCTTCTTCAAAATTGTCCACTTCCACTGTTGATGCACTGTCAACAAGGTTTTTTTTATTTACTTTTACAATGCGTTCTAGAAATATTTTATAAGGGTTGTGCACAGGTCCTGTAGTACATTTTCTTCTATCTCTTATATAGTTTAAAGTCGATGAATTGTAATCAAGGAGTTCAGGAGTGAAAAAAAAAAAAGAATATATATATATATATATATATATATATATATATATATATATGTTTGGTTGAATAGCGTGGATTTTTTTTTTTTTTTGATATCTTCAAGTGAAGAGGTTCGAATCTTCTCACCAGTCTTCTTATGTCTTGGTCAAGTTGGTAAAGAAAGTACCATATAGTAGCCTAAGCGCTTTTGACCATTTCGCTGGTTATCTTCGGGCGGTTGTGTTAGATCGTTTGTTGCTGTGAGTTTTATTTATATTTATAACAAAACCCTCGATGATGACCAGCAAAATGGTCGAAAGCCCTTGGGCTAGTATTGGGTACTTTCTTTACCAACCTGACCCCGACATAAGAAGACTAGTAAGAAGACTTGAACGTCTTCACTTGAAGATTTTAAAAACAAAACAGTCCACGGTATTCAACCAAACATGTTTAGATAATGACTTGCAGCATGACTATACAATATATATATATATATATATATATATATATATATATATATATATATATATATATGTGTGTGTGTGTGTGTGTGTGTGTGTGTGTGTGTGTGTGTGTGTGTGTGTGTGTTGAATCTATGTTTTCCCCGCTTCCAGTTATGGGTAAATAATTGGGCAGATTGGATTCTGTTGGTAACCAGTCTCAGAGAAGGAACATTCTAAATGTTAAAGCTTTTAAACCTTAAAATTTTGATCAACTGAAACACTGTTCTAATGTCGCATCTTGCACAAGGCAGAAGAGTTAGGAAAATACAAATCCATGGCTTGCCCCAAAAAACAAAACAAAGAAAAACCAGTATTGTTACTGATCTAGTCTTATCACAACTAGTCTAGGAGAAGGAAAACTCTAAGTTCAAACCAGCTTTACTCTGCTTAAAAAAGCTGAGTTATCTTTGGAAAAGGCGTGTATCTGTCTGTTTTTTTCCTCAGCTATGGGTAAATAGTAAAGAAGACTGGGTTCTTTAGCTTTGATTTGGCAACCAGGCTAGGCGAAAGAAAACTTTTAATTCAAACTAGCTTTGCTCTGCTTAATGACTGACCTTGTGTCGCATCTCGCTCATTTTGGAGAGGTTGTGTAAATACAAAAACAAACAAATAAAAAAATAATTGTTACTAACCTGTCCTTATGCCAAATAAAGCTCAGCTTATATAAAATCCGATTGCTTTGGCGTGATACAGGATTTCATTTTTTTTAAAGTCTTCCCTTTTATTATTCAATGCTTAAACCTTCCTCGAGCTTCAGATCAATACTAAGAATAGCCTTTCAGTAGAAGTCCATACGATGTCGTTTACAAACCTAAAGGCATTTACTTTGTAAAAAAATAGTTTTCACATGGATTTCACTGAAAGAGCGCAAGGTGTAAGAAATAAAGAAAATATCTAAGAAAATGTCAAATACTTTGCGTAGAAGAAAAACACAAAATAAAAAAAAAACTCAAACAAATGTGATTTATCCTTTTCTCTGATCTTTGCCAGCAACGAAGAATAGTATGAATGCAATCCACTTTATCAGTCTTTGTCCTTATTGAAATCAATGTTATAATCTAATACTATATTACTCGTAAAATCTGTTGGGCTCCCGTAATAACTGAGGTTTCATATTGATATCGATGCATCTATTTAGGAAGGAATGAAGACTTCTTAATGAATTTTAGTTATTTATTTCGCTCGTAGAGACAATCTGAATGATTACAAAAATGACATTATGTATGATCGCAAATCTCACAATTTATCATTCAATTGCAAATTGGAGTGGGAATTGCTTTATTTTCTTAATCGGAGCATTTCGTTTTAGTTGGTTTGTTGGTGTTTTATGGCATCTCAATCTTTGTGTGGTATTTCATGCCAAATACTTTAATGTATATATAACCTTTGGTTTGAGCGCGTATAGTTTTATTTTGTCTGTTTAAATTTTTGAAATTTAATTTTCTTCATTTTTTAAGAATTTTGCGTTCGTTAGTTTTCAGTTGGTTTAATTAGAATTTGTTTTCATGTCAACCTCTGGATAAAAATTCTGATCGTTCATTTAAAAGTTATATATATATATATAATGTTTCAAAAAGGAAATTTATTGCTTTTCCTTTAACATGAATATCTATCTATCTATCCTTCTTTCTCGGTCGGTCTATCTACCGTCTTTTATCTTTTATATAATGTAAATTTTAATAACGTACACTTACACATTGATGCTGAGGCAAAAATAACATTTTTAAACGAATTTGTGTTCATTTTTTCATACAGTTAAATAGTTTAACTTATTTCCTTCTAATACAAATAATTCTAGTTACAATTAATCATTTGTTTATTCACAGTTTTATGCTTAGAAGTATTGCAATGTATCACTAACAATTTAATTAAACATCAGCCTTTTGTTTAGATAGTTAAATGATTAAGTGGTTCTATTTCAAACAATCTAATTTAGCATGTCAAAGTTAAATTGTTCCAAGTATTGCTATGAATTACTAACAATTCAATTAAACATCAGTCATTTGTTTACACAGTTAAATAATTAAATGGTTCTCTTTCAAACAACTTAATTTAGCATGTCAAAGTTAAATGGTTCCAAGTATTGCAATGTATTTCTAACAATTCAATTAAACATCACACATTTGTTTAGAAGGTTAAATGATCAAACAGTTATATTTCAAACAATTAAGTTTAGTATAAGTACACAGTTTAGATGTAAAACAGATCTATTTGACCAATGGATAGGACCGTATCAGATGCAACCACTCCGGGAGAGAGTGGACCAGGGAGTGATACCCATGAAGGGGTACTCTGCATTCCCCAAAGCTCCAGCATTACTGGATCCTCTTCATCAGATTGTATATTTCATCAGATTGTGTATTCTCCAGCCTCCCACCGACTGGGCCATCAAGGATATTCGTTGGGAAGTCTTAGCCCTCTTCAGAGAGGCAGTTGGTGTATTCTGCAGTCTCAGGTGACTGAGCCAAGATCTGTTAGTGTTAGATAGCAATATTTCAAACCGTATAATTGTGTTCAAATAATAAATATTTAAGATAATTTTAGTGTTAAAGAGGAATACTTGAATAATTAACCGTATGCAAACAAAAGCTTAGCATTAAATCAGATAGTAATACTTGATAAATAGAATTACTAATGTTAAAAGCAATACTTGAAACCATTTAATTGTGTGAAAATAATTGATTAGTTTTAAATTAGATAGGAATACTTGATAAATAGAATTACTAATGTTAAAAGCAATACTTGAAACCATTCAAGTGTGTGCAAACAAATTTTTAATTTTAAATTAGATGGGAATACTTGATAAATAGAATTACTAATGTTAAAAGCAATACTTGAAACCATTTAACTGTGTGCAAACAAATGATTAGTTTTAAATTAGATAGACATACTTTATAGATAGAATTAAGTTTTAAATAGCAATATTCGAAATCATTCAACTATGGGCAAATAGAACAGTTAGTTTTAGATTGCAAAATTTGAAACCATATAACTATGTGCAAATACATTTATTAATGTTAGACGGCATATTTTTAAAACATTTAATTGTGTTCAAATGAAACGATTAGTGTTAGATTACAATACTTGAAACCATTTAACTGAGCAAGCTATATATAACAATATTTCAATCATTTAAACTGGATTCAAACAATAATTAGTAATACTTGAAACGATTTAACTGTATGCAAACAAATGAGCTCCAATTAGTTTAAGAATAAAGTTATCTACGAGCCTTTCAGTTAAAACTCATATCTGCATAATATATTTATAAACAAGATTAGGCATTTAATTACCATCAGGGCTTGATATGCCATTTAACCAAATGAGCTAACCTCACCACACTCACATCCACATCTTTTTCAAATTGAAATCCAAGAAGAAAAATTATTGATTTTAGACTATATAAGAGGTAGAAAAAATACGCCACAAGGCATGTTGACGATCATTTAAAGATATTTCTGGAACACATAGTTGAACTGAACCCACCCCAAAGAAAAAAACAAAAACAAAAACAAAACAAAACAAAACAAAACGTTGATGACTATGTATCGACCGCAGAAAGGGACAATTTTGATGGAGAAATGTCTCCTTTTGCTCTAGATAAAGCAATTAATTTCCTTCTTTCTCTCAGTAGCCCTCTTTCGTTCACTTTCACCTTGCGAAAGGTATGAACTCTCTTATCTCCCTTAGCTATAGGTCAAATAGTACAACTAAAAGTCAACAAGAATAGGTTTGGCATTAAATAACCCACGAAAGTTGATATGCAATTAAATAAAAAATCGAACCCAACGATTTAACTCCTCTCTCTCTCTCTCTCTCTCTCTCTCTCTCTCTCTTTCTCTTTCTTTTTCGCTCTCTACACACACATATGTATTATTAATATTAGAATTTTTAAAAATTCTATTACTACTACATAAGTATCACGAATCTCAATTCTCAAGTAGATATACAATGAATGGAATTACTTCGGAATTAATTATTCTTTCCGTTTAAATATATTTACCGTTAAAAATGTTTGCCATGTGACCTTAATTATACACACATACTTATTTAAAAGCATACATATATATATATAATTTTTGAGATGCTTTTTACTATTCATTGTATACTCAATCTTTTAATTTCATCTTTATGATTCAATTTTTATTAAATGTTTCCCAAGGGAACTCCCGTGATGTAATGGCAAACCTGTTGGACTGCGACATCGGAGTAAGCAAGTTTGGACTCCAGTCGTGTTGTTAAGTTCCACTCTTGGGAAACCCCCTTATCCACCCTTCAGCTATGAGTTGAATAACTCACGAAAATCGATACACCATTAAACAAAGAAAGGAACTCAACTAAATGTTCTCCAACATATCATTATATTAAGTTCTTCAAAAAGTATCGAGACTGAAATTGTATTTTCGAAGACTGAAATCAACGATGTATAAAACATTAATTTTCTTAAGAATAGTCACCTGTGTTGTGTAGGGATGGGTTATATCGCATACCAACTATTGTTGGTTATTTAATGCCAAACCCTATTTATACATATATATTAGATATGTATGATTATGGAACACATTTTGTTGAGCCTGAGTTCATTTTGTTTTTGCTCACAGTTAAATGGTTTCAAGTATTTCTATTTACTACCAATCGTTTGCGAGCACACAGCTAAATGGCCTCAAGAATTGCTATATAGTAGTCATAATTTAGAATCAGTCATTTGATTGCACACATAGTTTGTAGGTAATTTCATTTTTAAATGTGTTAGAATTAATTTATTTGCACTAAAATATTGATATTGTTTCTACATAGTTAAATTGTTATTGCTATCTAACACAAATAATTTAACATTATTCATTTATTAGCAAACAGTTAAATGATTCCAAGTATTGCAACAATTCAATTATGCATCAGTTATTTGTTTACACTCTGGAAAAGGATCAAAACTTCTATTTCTAACAATTCAATTTAACATAAGTCCCTTTTTACACTCGGTTTAAATGCTATTTGACCCGTAAATAGGAACCTGCCAGGTGTTACCACTCCGAGTCAAAGTGGACCTGGGAATTATGGCAATGAAGGGGTACTCCACATTCTCCAAAGCTCCAAGGGGTAGGAAAAGGATCAAAACTTCTATTTCTAACAATTCAATTTAACATAAGTCTCTTTTTGCACTCGGTTTAAATGCCAAACATTGCTATTTGACCCGTAAATAAGAACTTGCCAGGTGTTACCACTCCGAGAAAGTGGACCTGGGAAGTATAGCAATGAAGGGGTACTCCACATTCTCCAAAGCTCCAAGACACAGATTGTTAAGTGTCATATCTAGGACACTAATGGGAGTCTTAACCTTCCGCAGAGTTGCAATCAGTGTATTCGATAGATATATGGCCTTGTGCCACATCTAGGCAAAGGCTTACTAAATTACAACGTACCTAGGTGTGGTGAGTACGGGGTAGATGCTTCACCTGCATTAACCTGTGTCGCTGATACATTCAGACCAAAAAGACTAAATTTTATCACTTGATTAGATAAATTGATCAGCCGAGCAGACGTCTTCATTTAAAATTTGAATCTTAAAATGTAAATTTAAAAGATTCAGTCTCGATACCCTCTGATCATATCTCATACGTCTTTAATTTAGTTTTATATATCATTTGTTCGAAATTGTATTCCATTTATCTTTTTATTTATCAAGATCTTTCTTTTGTTTTATAATCTGTCCTAAGAAGCTATATTCTTTAACTTCAAGAATCTCTTCCACTATTTTTATGATTGCTTTCGGGACGTTACTGTTGAGTATTACGTGTGTCTGATTTCTGTTTATCTAAAAATCTAGTTTAATACTGTATCTATCTATATAATTCAGCACACACACACACACACACACACACACACACACACACACACACACACACACACACACACACACACAGAGTCTTGTCTGCGTGTTTGAGCTATTGTGTGTATAAATACATGCGTTTTCATATTTAGTAATCTCCGCAGAGAGAACACTTGTTTCCGGACAATAACACACACTCACACCCACACGCACACAGGCATGATCATCCACACACGCGATCACATACTCATCGGATCATACCCACAAACATGATCACACACACACACACACACACGCTCAGACACGTGTGTATGTTACTGCATGTATGTGAAAATATATTTATTTTCGTTGCAATCTTTGTGGTGAGAGCACTTACTTCAGAACCATATCATCCACAGACACAACATACACACACATACACATACATATGCACACTCTTATACACACACATACACATACATATGCACACTCTTATACACACACATACACACATACAAATATTGGGCCCTTGCTTCCCGGCAAGGCAATATTGCTGAAATTATAGTCATTTTTTCTACGCAACATTAGAGGTTTTTTTCTCTCATGCAGCGAATAATCGTAAATTTTAGATTCCTTTAAAAAATAACCAGGTAAGACTTGTCAAAAAATGATTTCCGACATTGAATATAAATAATGTTTTATTTTCATTTTTATTCTTATTTTCGATGGAAGTTGGCATTCAGCAAATTAGATTTGGTTTGTTCAATGACGGATTTAAATTTAGGTTTATGACGAGATTTTACTCGTATTTATTTATTTTTTGCTTTTTATAGTTTTGTTAACTTTCACGTCTTTGTTTGCTTATGCTTATTCTGTGAACGTTAAACCACTTGCTATTTACTATTATTTATATGGTTTGCCTCAAGGCCAGAATTATGGTACACAATGAGAATCTAAACCACTAACAATGGTCTGCGAGCTTACCTAGCCTAGCAATAAATATTTTACCACTCAAAGCACTAGAGAATAGATCGCTTTAAGAAGAATGCATTTCGTTCTTTCCCTCTGCACGTGCAGCATATGACACCGAGTCAATTTTTAAGCGTAGTACTACTTGATTGAATTCAGAGATTTCCTTTTCTTTTGCCAGTTACCCCTAACAAGGTTAAAGAGCCGAGTCTATCCTGTTATTTTCCGATAGTTGAAAGGAAAACAGTTCGATTCGTAGCTTCCAAAAAGTACTAGCGCTATGTAAAATGCAAAAAGCCTCGTACAGGATTAGAACTTGGGATACCGAGTCCATTTTCCACGACGATTACCGTTATATCACGAGCTTCCTAGAATAAATGCAAAAATAAGAGGAAAAACTAAAAACAAAAACACCCGAGAATTGCGATGAAAAATTGAAAAAGTAAGATGTAAGTAAAACGACTATAATCTATTCTAAAACCAATATATATATATATATATATATATATATATATATATATATATATATATATATATATATAACGTCGTTTTGGCCCAGTCATCTGGGGTTGCAGAATACATTGCCTGCATCTCCGCAGAGAGTAAACACTCCCTCAACGAAGGTCCTGTTATGACATTAAACAATCTGATGGTGAGGCTCCAGTAATGCTGGAGCTTTGGGGAATGCCGAGTACCTCTTCATTGCCATCGCTCCCAGGTCCACTCTAGCCCGGAGTGGTAGCACATGATTGGGTCCTATCAATGGGTCAAATAGATCTGTTTGACATTTAAACTGTGTACTTATGCTAAACTGTGTTGTTAGGGATAGAAATGTTTTTACTTTTGACTGTGTATAAAAAAGGATTGATTTCTCTAGGTAGTAAATGGAAAAACGTTAGTCGGGGACGTTTGGCCAAATTACACCGCCAGTTCACGTTGCACGCGCACGCACAGGCTATATAAATATGACTTCACAGCGGACACATGAAACACATATTAGCTGGCCACAACAGTCCATCGTCAGTGGATAAGAGGGAGTCACACCATGCCCATTACCAATCTTGCTGCCGATAACACTGCCGACTTCAGCCAATTCTACAGAGTTGAGAAAACATGCATTTAATATGCATGTATAAAAAATGATTTGGCCTTAAATAACCTACAATGGTTGATATGCCATAAAACCAAACCAAAATGCCATTTAAACCAATCCTCTTTAATCAGATTTATTTTGATTATCCGTTTGGTGAAACCTTGGTAAGTAGTTTCTGGCTCTTTTCAGTATTCTAATTTTGTTCTGCTTTGTCTATTGACCTCTTTTAAGTTTTTGCTTAGGTAATTCTGCAGGTGTTTTTCCTTTTCGCTTGACATTGTGGTACTGGTTGATTATATATTTTCAAGTATGTCGGATGCTTTTCGTTTTTTTTTTCTTTTTTCTCGAATTTTTACCCAGATATTAGTTTCTCAAACATTTTTTATTTACAATTTGCATAATCTATTTTTTGTTTTTTAACGCCGCCAGAATTGTAGAAATAGGTATATATATATATATATATATATATATATATACTAACCTACCATCTCACAAATCCCGGATTTGGTAGGTTTTTTTCCCTAATAAACTAGATATTAAAGATAGTGTTCTTGGTTGTTTTTTTATTTTTATTTTATTTTATTTTTTTTTTGCAAATTTTTTAGCTGAGTAGGTTTTTGGTTAATAAAATTGTGTTTTCTCCTAGTGTCGTCAGTCGGTACTAGATTCCCTGATGAGCCGGTGAGGATAGGCCCGATTCGCGATTTGGGGGTTGAGCACTCAGGCGAAGGAATTGTCGGCCGCCCCTAGCGTAATGCAAAGCTCTTCGTAAGAATTGAGCACTCTGGTAGCCGATAGGGTATTAAAAAATGTAAACAAAGGCTGCTGCTGCTGTTGCTAAAAATAAAATACCTTAAAATTCCCTTAGCCAACGTAGTCCGCTTGTAGCCGTGTGGTCTGAAACCTTAGTCTATCGTAAAGTTAGACGGGTTTCGATCCCGGCTTCGAGCGTCCTGCGGGTCTAGCCACACTGAAGAGTTCTGATAGAACGAAACAGTCTGTCAGTGGATGACTATATATATATATATATTAAAACTCTCATTCAACGAATGAATGTATTCATTTTTCTGTTAATTTTTAGTCACTTCTTTTGAAGCATATAAACTCGTTTAAAAACTCTTTACTTCACAAAAACGTTTCATCTTGCAATGACCTCAGGTTGAAATTTGTTGAGAACTTGAAAAAAAAAAAAAAAACTAAAAAGAAATATTCCTCTTGGTCTCATCACTTTCTCTCTCTCTTTCTTTCTCACTATATATATATATATATATATAAGTAAAATGGGCAGTAATCCAATACCGAACCTGTAACATATTAAGCAAGCTAGTGTATACACACACTAATATACCCATTCACTGGAACAGGAACCAATCACCGTCCAGAGAAAGGACTTTGCCACTTAATAGCAATGGAATGCCCTAATGTCCCTATAATCTCGCCTCAAGTCGTAGCATTGCTCTTTGACGCAAACGTGAGTTCGTTTTACGAAGCCCTCAGGAGCTCGCACTGAACTTTGGTTTAGAACGAGGCTCCGAAAAGGAACCAATGCCAGACTTGAAGCAGTAAAGCTCCAGCTTTTGGCTGGGCTACCTCCGGCAGGGCGAGATGCATTATTGATCCCTTTGTCCCTATGTATAACAGTAGTTTAAGCTATAACCCGGCATCCAGATTTGGGTCCAAGATACAGCTTGGCTCATTAGACTCACATTGCACTAAGTGGGTCAATGACCAGCACAGATCAGCAGGGTTCGAGCCTCGACTCCTACCCGACCTACCCCTCTCATTAATCCCCACTTTAATTGGCTTTAGGGTCATTGACCTTGTGTCAAACCCTGTCTGGCGGGAGGCAGAGACAAATATCGCTCTTTGACGCAAACGAGTATTTACTCACTGCTAACGAGCATTACGAACAAATTCCAACAATATCTCTCTATCTATCTATCCAGGCTGTCCGTAAAGTCTTGCTGTAATTTTAAAATGTTATTATGTTAAAGTGTAATAACAAAAAAACCCAAGAATATAATTTCAAGAACTGAATGTTCATCCATTTTTTACTAAATCCTTTTATTGTTTATACAACATTACTTATTAAATTTTAAATGCTAGAATTGCTGCTAGATTTTATATATATATATATATATATATATATATCCTGTTGTACTGCCAGCACGGATCTCCCTACTGACCCTCTTTAGACACCCGTCTCTAGCGTCCATCGCTCCCGGGAGGTCTTCCAGGCTACATCCTGGTCGTCCTGCCTTTGCTCGTCCATGTGAAGGGGTCCACCGGAGTATATCGCTAATGAATTTGTCCTTACTTCTCCAGGAGTGTTCCGCATGTCTGGTTCGTCTAACTTTGAAATTTACTTTTTCTTGTTGATTCTCTTAGTTAAAAGTTCACGGGGAGCACACAATCATCACAGTGAAAAGAGAAGTAAATGTGGCAGTGGTTTTTGTTATTTGATATGATGATTGCACACGTGGTAGACGCATACATACAAAGAAGTTATAATTTATTGATTTTTGCGAGGTGAACAACTCAAAATGCGTAGGAATATTGTTAATAAACCTCTTTTTTCTCTTTTCTCCGTCTGACGATTGTGTACTACACATGAACCTTTAAAAAATGGACTCACGGAGAACATCATTTTCAAACTTTAGTATTTAAACTCTCTGTCTCTCTCTCTCTGTTTTTCTTTTCACACACACACACACACACACACACACACACACACACACACACATATATATATATATATATTACCTAAAAGAGTCAGATAGTGGTTGATTATTTTCAAGCAGTACTGATGTTTTTTTTTTCAGATATCGGTTCGTAATATATTTCTGTACAAATTGCGTTATCTGTTTTTTCACATCACGAGACTTGTAGTAATATTTAAATAAATATATATATATATATATATATATATAAGTATGTGTGTACATATATATATATATATATATATATTTGTATATGTTGAAATGATAGATTGTAGTGAATCTCACTAGATGATAAAAAAAGTGAAAAGATGGATAAATCAAACACTTATAAAAGTTTAGTAGTAGTGATATTTCATTCTTTTATTCCAAGAACTTCCTTTCTACATTTAAACAAATGAGGAAATAGATGAGATAACGGAGAAAATAAAGGTATAAAATGGAGAAAGGAGAGTGTTTAAGGATAAGAGGCAAATTGGGTTGGTTGGTTGGTTGGTTGGTTGGTTGGTTTGTATTTTATGGCATATCAACCTTTGTACGTTATTTAACGCTAAATCCATTTTTATGCAAATAAACAGCTCTATTTCAAACAATTCAGTTTAGAATTAGTACCCAGTTCAATTGTCAAAGACATTTCTATTTTAACCTATTCAGTTTATACTGTCACGTGGTTCACCTTTGAGGGGAGAGAGATAAAGAATGTCCCCTACCCCTCCGTGTTTGAGTTAGCAGGCCACCCAAAGATCGACCGTTAAGACAGGATAGTACTATAGGTCAATTCCTCAAGTCACAAATCCAGGTCAGAATGGAAACCAACAGATGTTTGTACTTTTTGACCGGATGGGTAAAGAATGGGGTACAGGGACATATTATAGCCCTAACGAATATCCTGACCGGGGAAGGAAGAAGATAGAAGCCAAATGATTTGCTAGAATCCTAAGGCGAAAGTGGGAGCTCCTTCCGTCAGCGGAAATAGGGGATAAGAAAAATCAGTTTTGAAGATGAGGTCATCGTGAGAGGATGGGAGTCCCATGCCAAGACTCCGGGTAAAGAAAGCGGAAAGGATCTTGGACAAGGGGAGAAAGAAGCCATACCTTCAAGCAAGAACTAAAAATAACATAAATTCCGTCAACCTGTAAAAAAGGAAAATATTCTCCAAAGGAAAGTTGTCGTAAAGATAAATAAACTTTAAGACTGTTTCTTCCTATATCCAATTATATACTCTCTCTCTCTCTCTCTCAATTTGAAGAAAAACTAAAGAAAGAAAAGAAAAGAAGAAAGACATTTATGTTTATGTACTATCCGCTAATAATATAGCCGACACGTTAAATATATGTATCCGCGTGTATAATAAAAAGATTGATATATTCTAATGTTCCCACGTGTTGAAGTTGTTCATTTGTATCGTTTCCTATCAAAAGTTGCTATTTCATGTTTCTTCTTCAGCTTCTATTCGCCTTATGTTATTCTCGCTTAAATTGTCCTATATGAATTCCTTTAAAAATATTATACGGGAAACCGGAGTTGTCGACTACTATAATTAATATTATTACATCTAAACCTAGAGGTCCGTATCTTCCATTGTTCTAGTGGAGGAAGAACTAGTGGCCTTGATGAGTGTGTGTGTGTGTAGTGTGAAATTTGGAAACCCCTTGCCAACGGCGGTCAGTCTAGCCCTTAATTAATTCCCACATAATATACCAGTTCCTATGTGCCCGAGAAAGGACTCTGAACAAGGACCTATTCTACGAGGGATCTAGTGCCAGACCGCCCCGTCTTCACACGTGCGAAAAATAAAGTACCGTCATGGGATTTTAATAATCTAGTCGTCACAATACAAACAGTTCTTATTAAACCAATTCAGTTTAGTATATGGTTGGTTGGTTAGATTTTATGGCATATTAACCTTTGTAGGTTGTTTTATGCCAAATTCATTTTTATACGAATAGTATGTTCTCTTTCGAACAATTCTGTAAAATTTAGCATGAGTACACAGTTTAATCCCCCCCACCCCAGTAGACCGCCTCGAAAGCTACCTAAAATTTCAGTAGTAAATAAAAGTCAAAACGAAGAAGGAGCATTTGAACTCAGGAGCCAAGTGGAAGAAATGTCAATATTGGTCAGTATGTCTTTAAGTCCAATCAATTTAAAATGCTGAATTTTACAAAATGTTATGCTGTATTTTGTTTGTGAAATAATGCTTAAACTATGCGTTTTAAATGTAAAGACACGCTTACTCTACTATTAAGCCAAATTGATATTAGCCTATCCACATGTCAGCGAACAAGGCAGAATGTTTTTGAATATCTTCTATCGAATAATTTAAAAATTCGTAAAGAAAGCCCTAACAGTAGTTTAGAAGAAAAAGAAAAAGCTTATAACGCCTAATGCTACCACAGCCCCCCCCCCCCAAGAGAAAAGGGAAAAAGAAAAAAAAAATTTGTTAACCTCTATAATTCCTGAAGCCTGCTAGGTTCCCAACTGTAGAAAAAAAAAAAAAAAAAAAAATGAAAAACCCAGGAAAAGTCCCAATACAGCAAAAAAAAAAAAGCATAAGTCAGTACTAGTGAAAGTCATACGAAAGTACCTTAATGTTGGACTTTAACTAAGTTAAAAATTAAAACTTAAACCAAAATTAACCCCCCCTCTTTTTTTTTTTTTTTTTTTTTTTTGCGTACACATGGGAAGCAGCATGATGTACGTAAAGGTATTTGAATAAACCCATGGATGACCAAACTCAATACCCAAATGGGTCCTGGACGTGAGTTTGACGACTTTATGCTCAGGATCGCTAGTTCGATCGGGGAACTATTGCTGCTCCTCTATAAGAGTGGCTTCTATAGAAGAGAATAAAACAGCCATCGAAAGATAACCATGACCCACACTCAAACCACTTACACAAACCGCATCGCTCTTCGCGCGGGTAAAAAAGGGGCGCGTCCTGCTGAGGTTGGAGCCCTGGCCTCGGTGTTCAAAAAATCAGCTACATAGCTCAAACAATCAAAACTACTAAAATGCAAGCAAACACTACAAATAGCCACATTTAACGTAAGAACCTTAAATAGAATAGGACAACTCCCAGAGCTAATCGCATCGGCCGAAGAACATAACATAGACATAATATGCATACAAGAACACAGATACACGCACACAGAAGATATCAAATATCACGAAACTGGCAATGGCTGGTCGCTCGCCACTGTATCCGCATGGAAAAACTCTGTCAACGCCGCAGTAGGAGGGGTAGGATTACTTATAGGACCTAGAGCACTAAAAACGCTTAATAGCGTTGAGAAAATACAACCTAGAATGATGGCAGCTACATTTAACGGAAACCCCAGAGCAACAATCATCTCATGCTACAGCCCCACCAATGTTAGTGAAGAATATGAACTAGTCACCTTCTACGATGAGTTATCCTCATTAGTGCGTAGCATCCCGAAACACAACATGTTAGTCATTGGCGGAGACATGAATGCACAAATCGGGAAAAACGGAAACAACAAATACAGCCTTCACAACACGTCAAATAGGAATGGGCAACATCTAACAGATTTCATGATAGAAAATAGATTAGTATGCCTCAATACAAACTACCAAAAAAGAGAGGGCAAACTATGGACATACACGTACGCAAACAATACTAAAGCACAGATAGACTACGTCCTTATAAACAAGAAATGGAAGAATAGTGCATTGAATTGCGAGGCATACTCCTCTTTTGAGGGTGTGTCCACCGATCACCGAATAGTCACGGCGAAAATACGGTTAAGCCTACGAAAAAACGCCAAACGAACAGCGACCACCAAACACTATGACTGGGCCCTATTAAACAACAAAGATGTAAGAGATAAATACGTATTAGAATTAAGAAACAGATTCGAAACACTACAAGAAAAGATCGAAAAAAGTACACCAAACGACGAATACGAAAATTTCGTCAATGCACACCTCGAGGCAGCAGCAAAATACATTCCAACAAAAATTAAAACTAAATATAGAGTCCCATGGGAAACTTTAGCGGTGAGAGAAAAACGTGCACTAGTGAAAACAGCCTCCAAAAACTATCGAAAAAACCCAACAAACACAAATGCCTTAAAACTAAAAACGGCACAATATCAATTAGCAGGCATATATATAAAGGAACAGACAGAATACATTCAAAATCAGATAGATAAGATTAGAGACTCGGTGGAAGATAGACAATCTAGAATAGCCTGTCAAACAATAAACGAAGTGAGCAGGAGAAAGAACACAGCCAAAGCAAAACTTAAAGCAGCAAACCAACAAGAAAGAATAAAACTGTGGAAACAGCACTTCGAAAACTTACTTGGAAACCCACCAAAAATAACGCATGAACCAATCACCAGAATAATTAGCAAACAATTAGACATTAAACTAGGACCGTTCACACAAGAAGAACTCGACTCGGTTCTCAGAAAAATTAAAAATAGGAAAGCTGTAGGGCTGGACGAAATTCCCCCGGAAGTATGGAAGACCAGACAATTCGACGACATACTGCTCCGACACTGCAACGCAGTATACAATCAAAATCCGATAGATAGATGGATGAAGGGATGCATACTCCCCTTCCCTAAAAAGGGGGACCTCGGATTAGCCAAAAACTACCGAGGCATAACACTTACATCCATAGCTGCCAAAATCTACAATGCCCTACTACGAAACCGAATAGAACCCAAAATCGACAACATACTTAGAAAAAAGCAAAATGGCTTCCGAAGAAATAGATCCACGACCTCACAAATATTAACCATCCGCAGAATCCTTGAAGGTGTTCGGGCAAAGAACCTACAAGCGACATTAATATTTGTCGACTTTACCAAGGCTTTCGACTCCATTCACAGAGGAAAGATGGAACAAATCCTACTAGCGTACGGCATACCTAAAGAAATCGTAGCGGCAATAACGATTCTCTATAGAAACACTAAAGTAAAAGTACGATCACCGGATGGAGACACAGAATACTTTGACATTGTGGCAGGAGTACTACAAGGGGACACGCTGGCCCCGTACATCTTTATCATTTGTCTAGACTACGTACTTAGAACATCGATTGACAAAATCAAAGAGAATGGCTTCGAACTGACGAAGAAAAGAAGCAGAAGATACCCCGCAACAACAATTACCGACGCCGACTACGCCGATGACATAGTGATACTGGCAAATACACCTGACCAAGCCGAAACACTTCTGCATAGTTTGGAACGAGCAGCAGCAAGCATAGGCCTCCATGTTAATGCACACATAACGGAATATATGTGCTATAACCAAACGGGGGACATCTCCACTCTAGAAGGAACCCCACTTAAACTAGTAGACAAATTCACGTACCTAGGAAGCAGCGTCGAATCAACCGAAAAGGACATCGAAACGAGGTTAACGAAAGCATGGACAGCTATCAATAGGCTACCGATTATATGGAAATCAGACCTAACCGATAAAATGAAACGCAGTTTCTTCCAGGCAGCGGTCACATCGATACTGCTATATGGATGCACCACATGGACGCTAACAAAACGGCTGGAGAAGAAACTAGATGGCAATTACACAAGAATGCTGCGTGTAATCCTGAACAAGTCCTGGCAGCAACACCCCACAAGACACCAACTGTACGGCCACCTGCCCCCTATCACGAAAACTATTCAAGTTAGACGAACCAGACATGCAGGACACTGCTGGAGAAGCAGAGATGAACTCATAAGAGATGTACTCTTATGGATCCCCACACATGGCCGCGCAAAAGCAGGACGACCAGCTCGAACGTACATTCAGCAGCTACGTGAGGATACAGGTTGTTGTCCTGAAGACCTACCTAGGGCGATGAACGATAGGGAGGAGTGGCGAGAGAGGGTCAGGGATATCCATGCTGCCAGCACGATATGATGATGATGATGACACAGTTTAATTGTGAAAAAACATTTCTATTTCAAGGCATTCCGTTTAGTCAAAGAGTTGTAACTCAAACAATTCAATTTAGTATAAGTATAGATTTTCTCCACACACAGTTAAATGTCAAAAACTTCTATTTCTAACAATTCAGTTTAACATAAGTACAGTTTCAATGTTTAAAACAGTTCTATTTCAAGCAGTTCAGTTTAGCATAAGTACACAGTTTAATTGTCATTCTTAATGTTTAAAACAGTCTCATTTAAAGCTATTCAGTTTAGTCAAAGCATTTTAAAAGGGTTTTCCCTATACCTGTAAGATATAATCCTGAACTAGGATTAGCTGACCAATGGGAATATGACTCCTAATTGTTTCTTATTGGACAACCAATCAGACACCTTTTTGTCCAGATATTGATCAATAAAAATGGGTTGGAAAATCGAATCTTCAGAGAGGATGAGAAAAGGAACCAAGAAGAAACTCAAGACTACCAAAGAAGCATCTCTTCCATTCTAGACCCGAGGCTCTCCGAAAAACTATCAGACTTTATAAAAATTTAAAGTCCCAGACTTTAGTGACATTAGTGTCATTCTAACCACACCTCATTGTTAATCTTCCTCTCTCGATATTCTTTCTTCTTCTTTTGCCAGGAAAGCAAACATCGTTTGTTTGTTATTTATTGTCTCACAAACGTGTTTCAATAAAAACGATTTTTCTGTTGTGTGTTAAACAACGGGTTTTCTCAATTCTTTGAGTTGATAGACAATCTAGTCACTCATAGTACCTGACCGTCAGGAGAAGATCTGGCTGAACTGTGTCAACCCCGCTTCGTGGATCTTTCAAATTTGATAAAGCATAGCCAGAAGCTAATGTGGTAGTCACGAAAAAAAGAGCCACAAGTACTGTGATTAGTAGTCACATCATATTGGGATCCGTGACTAGCACAGGACCACGAAATTTTGCTTGAGCTGTTTTGAATAATTTCATCTCCAAATAAGTAGTGACGCAAAATATTTTTCCTTCCTTGTCCAAAACATTGTGATCGAGGATTAATAGTTGTTATAGTTTACTATTTTCCAATCTGGAATAAAAACGAACACGACATTAGTATTAGTAGTTTTATTAGCAGTCATATGGGTCCCTTTGTTAAGACACCCTATATATATATATAGAGAGAGAGAGAGAGAGAGACTTTGCTCATTGATCACAAAGTTGAGAAACTAACAACCACCAAGAACCATTTACTCCAAGTTTACGCTATCATAATATATATATATATATATATATATATATATATATAGAGAGAGAGAGAGAGAGAGATATTGATATTGATAGGAAATGTGAAGCGATGAAAAATCACAAAGTCTTTAGAGGATGATTTTATTTATAGAAATATTTGCCAACGTTCAACTTTTCGATTTTTAGACTTTCATCCGGGTGTGAAAATCATTAAGTTATTTTTCAGCGTCGGTAAATATGTCAACAAATTAATCCATTTTCTGAAGATCTTGAGTTTTTAAAAAATCTTTGTACATTTTCATACAGTCGGATTTATTATATTGATATAGACAAAAAAAACTGCAATTGTTAGGACGGAGATATCCCCATGTGTTAATTGAAAACCAGATAAACGAAGCCATTTCCACACCTGGACACTTCAAAACTAAAACCCAAAATGAAGATGAATCTCATTTACCTTGTAAAAACAATTGACAACATTGTCCAGTTATGAGCACAAATAATCAGGAACCGTTGAGATATTTTAAAAGTAAATTCGAACTATAAAGGTATTTTTCAAGAATCGGACATACTAACGATACAATAACCTAAAAAAAATTGGTGGCAACAAGATACAAAATTATGAAATCATCCATTAGAAACACATTGTGAAATCCACTAAATTTTGCCAACTATGTAATATTAATGCTATAATTACCTTAACTCAACCAGCTCATTTCGTAGTTTCACAATTAAAAAGACTTTAAAACTTTACCAGAAGCAAAAATGTGATTTATTCAGTGGACTAAGTCTGCTGCCCAAAACAATATGTTGGAAAGTCGTGATGGATATTCTAATTTTGATTGAAGAACTACAGACACAGAATCAAATCAACGGGTCTTGCAAACTAATAATTTGTTTGCCAAACATGCACGATTTTAACAGACTTGTAAAATTCACCATCATAAAAAAACCTGAAAAGGAAATAAACATAAAACCAATAAATCGATAAATGAATAAAAACAAAAAACTAAAAACAAAACAAAACAAAAAAGACAAATGATAAAATGTCGGTAAACATATCAGCCATTTGGATTTAAATTAAAACTTAACTGATATAGATTTGGTAGTCACAAGCAACTATATATTTGTATATATAAACATTCTCTGTTAATTTGCAAGGTGCTCCTTCGAGACCTGGTGAAAAACTCATTAGCCAGGTGCCTTCACCACGGCTATGCATGTATTAAAGTTCAATTAAAAAAATGACTCAGTTGATGTTTTGGTTTGGTTTCTTTGTTTAATGGCATATCAACCTTGGTAGCTTATCTTATACCAACTACATCCTTCTCGAAGAAGAGTTGTGGTCCTATTTAACCCCTAGCTGGGAGGATTACGCGGTTCATACCTTTCTCAAGGGTATTTGTCCGAAAGTGAACGTAATCGGATGACTAGAGTTCGAACACATGTACTATGATTCCGCAGTCCATTGATTTAACCATTACACCGCCAGGACCCCCGAAAATGCTTTAATTCTACAAATCAGTTCGCCTGGTCAATAGCACATTTTTCATAGCTTCTTTATTGGCACGTAAAATCCTTTGAAAACTTTAAAAAAAACTTTCTAAAAGACTTTTCCCCACAAAACTTTGCCTCTTGTCGTGGATTTTTTGGTCGAAACTGATTGAAATCAATAAAACAAACAAGACATATTCCTATTTGTGTCTTATCATTTTTATTCACCTACATATAAGTAAGTTGGCCGACCGTAGTCAAGGGCGACCGAAGGTTCCCTTTTTTTATATGTACGACACCGAGGTATCGGAAAAGCACTAGTTCTTTCCGTGTATTGCCCCACTTACCCTTGTTCTGTACAATATAATGTTTAGTTTTAAGCAAGGAGGCATGAAGTAAC